>JACEGR010004425.1:0-87643 GCA_014170235.1 Listronotus bonariensis
TAACACGCTTTTATTAACTTGGGTTGTAACTATCAATCTGGCTATGTAACGGAATCTTTGAGCCTAATTTTAACCAACTTCCAGCTATTCGATTTCTTTGAAACTTTGCACACGTATTAAGGAAACATGACAATGCAATAATCTGCAAACAGTATCCCGTTATCTTTTTTGGATCGCCAGGAAAAAAATTCCATTATATTATAAAAACAACACCTAGGGTGCCATCTGTTGGCAACATTTCAAACTTTGCTATTAAATGAAGAAGAAATTTTTTAGTTTTTACACAATTTGGTTAGTTGCACCATTGGTGTTCAATTTTTATGAACAATAAAAATATAGGGTTAGTTGCACCATTGGTGTTAGCAAAAACTAAAAAACGAAAAATAATTAATAGTTTAAAAAACTAAAAAACACGCTTTTATATGCAACCGAACTAAAAATTAGAAAATAATTTTTCATTAAAAAAATATTGTCATTTCATAGTAAAAAGCGTGGGGTGATAAATATATTAAATGTTATAATTATTATATTTGCAAATATCTATGATGGAAAAGTTATGAAAAAATAGTAAAATGCACCCCACGCTTTTTACTATGAAATGACAATATTTTTTTAATGAAAAATTATTTTCTAATTTTTAGTTCGGTTGCATATAAAAGCGTGTTTTTTAGTTTTTTTAAACTATTAATTATTTTATAAATACAATGGCCGAACACCCGTTATGGTGAACTAGATATTTTTAAGACACCTTTTTAATATAGGTATAAAATGAAAAAGCTAAGAGTAACTTTAAAAATAAAGTAAAGTTACTATAAATTTATTATAAAAACTACATTATTATTGCGTTTCTACAGCTTAATCATTTAAAAGTGTCCGACACAATAGACTGACAAAAACCTCTCCAGCGATAACTAAAAAGTTAAAACTAAACTAAAAAAATGGATTTTTAAAAACAATTTTTGGTAAATGTGCACCGAAAAGAATAAAATTTACTTTTTATAAAACTTTTAGTGATAATATATAATAGTACTATACAATTTTTATGATAAAAAAAGCTTGTCACAAAATTTACGTACATAGATAAACAAATAAATTAAATTAGCTGATTTAAAATTATTTTATTTATTAATATTATTATTTTTAAATACCAAAAGCAAATTTTCTAATTCCGCAATAAGCTTTTAATTTATATAAATTGTATAATGGCGGTATATGTTGAAAATAAAAGTATATTTCATTTTCTTTATATCTAATGATAAAAGCTTGTTTGAAAAATATAGATTTACTTTTAATTTATATTTTATTACCCTAAATATTTACTTTATTTTTATATGTTTTTTTTAAATTTTTCTTTAAAAAACACGACGGCAATAAAGAAGGTTATTCAGTAATTAATAGCCTAAAAATAAATTAGATGTAATTAAAAATAAAAAAATTGAAATAAATCTTTTTTTTAATTTTTTGTTATTCTTTTGAGTCATCTCTGCTTGTCCGCTTACATAAAAATAAATTTTAAAGTATATATATTTTTTCACCTAGTACAAAATACAATTATTACCCAAATACCTGAATTGGATGGTCATATTTCCGAACTATGACCATCAAATAACTGAATAAAATAAATAGAGTATTTCCTTAAAGCTTTTTTAAATATCTTTTTAATGGAAAAATATAATAAACACGTTGTTTAAAAAATGCCCTTTATATTACCCATATTATTATTAAAAAAATACTGATATTTTAGAACTAGTGAATCCTTCAAGTAACATTGGGCCTGTAAGGCTAGAAATTTGTATAGTGCATGCTAAGTACGACAATCATCACCTGGCAAGCATCAAGCCTGAAAAAATTACAGGCCTTTTCGATGAGCATAAGTACCTGCTAGGCGAACCTAAAGGTGTGGCTGATTTGGATGGCCATATTTCCAAAACTTATAAAGTTAGATGTACCTAATGTGGTGTTTTCTTAAAGCTCGTTTAAAGATATTTTTAACGGTGATACTACTGATATTTTACGGTTTTTTTTTAAGTAAGGCACCCTGTATTACTATTAAAAAGATCTTAAAGCTTTAAGAAAATACCACATTAAGTACATCTTACTTAATTAGTATTGAAAACATGGACGTCTAAATCTGTTACACTTTTGAGTTTGCCTGACAGGTACTTGTGCTCATCGAAAATGCCGGTCAATTTTTTTAAACCCTACTATAAATAAAGAAAATTCTAAAAAATTAAGCTTACAGCGTCAAGATTTTTTTTCATTTTCAAAAATATACAGGGTGATAATATGCAGGGCTAATTGTTGCTAGAAGATGATTGTCCTACTTAGGATGCTATATCTCGGCACTATACAAATTTCTTGCCTTACAGTCCAACGTTACTTGAAGTGTTTACTTGCTTTCATACTATGATAGGAGCTTTAGAAAAATACCACATTTATTAATTATAACTTTATTAGTTTAGGAAATGAGGCAATTCAAATACAGTGTTTAGGTTATAATAAGAGTACCGCCATTTTGTAAAAAAATGGTATTGACTTTATATTCGAAAGGTATAAAATGTTCGTTACAAGCTTTAAAATAATATTTTCTAATACACTAAGATCCCCTTTTAATTATTTTTTTTCCAAAATGGCACCCAACAACCATCTTGCAACTATAATTTGTAACCGTTCAAAAAAAAAAGAAATTAATGAAGCAGTGAAAAAGTAATCACAATTTGTAAATTTAATTAATTTTTACAAATATGCAACATTACTTGTGTTATTTTTAACACAATAAAACCAAATAAACAAACATATAAAACTATTGACAAAAAAATAACATTTTATCAAAAATTCAAACAAATATAATTTTTATTTTTATATCCTTAAAGTCATTACAACATGCAGCAATATTTTTTAAACAAAAAACATTCTTACTAACCTGTAATTTTAAATCCCTGATTTATAGCCTGCGTAGTCCTTATTGCTGCCCTGTATATTCTCCAGTAAAAAACAACATAACAAACATTGGAATGTAGAATGATCCGAGGGCAGAATAAACTACGTATCCAGACTCGTTAATAAGCTCGCATTTCCAGGGACAGTGTGGATTGTCTTCCGGAAGGGTTGCGTTCAACTCGCTGTCGCCCGACTGGAACAAAATGTTTTGATTAGAGTTAAATGTCGAGGTTTACTGGGGTTATCGCTTTAATATAAAATTTTAATCTTTTTCTAGCAAACAAATTTAATTTAATATTGTGACATAAATTTCACCTAGAACTTGGGGCCGGTAAACTATAGAAATTACTTTAACATTTTACAATTAGACTACAGAACCGTATTTTTAGTATTCACGTATAAGCCTATTTGGTTTATCATGGGCATATCCCACACTTGAGGCAGCCGGAATGGCCTAACCAGAACTTTACATTTTTTACTAAATGTTACTAAAAACTTTTAATAGTTCCTTTTATTTTGTTTTCTTCTTAGGTCATATATATATATATATTATATTATATATATATATATATATATATATATATATATATATAATATTATATATATATAATATATTATTATATATATATTATATATATAATATATATATATATATATAATATATATATATATATATATATATATATATATATATAGACAGAGGAGAGTAGTCGCGACTGACTAGTTAAGAAAAATATCAAAACCAGAGTAGTGGGGATGCAGTCTTTTTATTATTGAAAAAGAATGGTGGCCTAAATTTAGTAATAAAACCCTTTTCTGTTTTGTCAAGCTTTCGAGAGTTTATTATTTTCTCCCTTCTTCAGGACTAACTAAAAATAAAGTTTTTACAATTAGAAAACTAACCTAAAAACTTAAATAAATTTGAACTCACCAAAGTGGGTTACTGTAAAAAACAAGCAAAATCCATGCAGATCATCAAGATTTAACTCCATTTTTATTTTATAACAACTACATATTTAAGGAAAACACAAGATTTTACTTTGAAAAACCACGCGTAACACGCGGTGGGAAATCTTGACAGGAAATTTTGAATGTCTGAATCGATCAGCGATATACGTAACTCGAAAACTTCATTTGAGAAAAGGATGCAAGATTAATAAAGTGTGAAAGAAAGAGACATATCTTGTTTAACAGTACAGCGCAGGATCTGTGTATTAACTTAGCACAACTGTTCGTTGGATCTTGTGCATTACTCACATTAAAAAATAATATATAATTTTCATTTTTAATTTCTCACTGTGTTATTGAGATTCTTAGAAAGTGATTATTCGTCAGGAGCTGGACAGTCCATTAGGCTAAGATATTTTTCTTTTTTTAAACGTAATAAATAACTGTAAATAGTACTGAGATCTGAGATGTCACTTTTTTATTAAGAACGTTGGATTCTCGGTTAATATGGACCATTTCGAGGAATAGCCTTTTGTAATATGAATTGACGTTTTCTAAGATCTCAGCATGCTCCCAGTCAAACTGATGGCCAGCATCCAAAACATGCTCTGCCACGGCACATGATTGAATTCCCCGCCTACAGTCGCTTTTATGGGAGGTAATGCGGCCTTTTAAGTTTCTCGATGTCTGTCCAACATATGACTTGTTACAATTTTTACAAGGTATTTTATATACAATGCCAAATCTTTCATTATCTTTTAGGGGAGATTTAGTCTTAGAATAAATCTGAGAAACAGTCTTAAGTTGTCTTTTCGCTATTTTCACATCTAAATGTTTAAAAATGTTAGTTAATTTATCAGTTAAAGTTTCAATATATGGTAAAGAAAAATACAGTTGTGTATCTGAATTGTGAATGTTTAAATTTCTATTATTAGTACTATTTGAGTTACTGATATATGAAGATAGAGTTAATGGTTGTGAAGGAATGTCTGTGATATTTTCTGGTATTGCGTATTGCGTACTGAAAAGAAACTTGTTAATAAGTTTTTCAGGGTAAGAATTCTCTCTAAATTTAGGCCACCATTCCTTTTTCAATAATAAAAAGACTGCATCCCCACTACTCTGGTTTTGATATTTTTTCTTAACTAGTCAGTCGCGACTACTCTCCTCTGTCTTTTCAGATATGGGGTTTTTCTCAGAAATTAAACAACAATATGGTACCGCCACTGTAGGCTTGCTTAAAACCATGGCCAGAATCTCCAGCAAACAGGCTTCCATGCGTAACAGAAGGATTTTTCTCCTAAAATGTAGACAACATGACGTTCTTCCAAATCACATTACGAATGGCACCTCCAACATCAACACCATGCTACACCACACAGAAGGAAGTTTTGGAAGAAGAATTGGAAACTTCAATGAAAGGTTAAGGAAAAGTATTCTAAATCTAGAGATTAGGGCAACATTCTTTGAATTAAATACACTTAACCGCAATTTTACTCATGTATTTCAACAACTCTCAAATTGTCTTCCTCAACATATTATTGAAGACTTTGATAAGAGACAAAAAATTAAATATAAAAAAACCTTTAATAAAATTAAAAGTAATAATATCAAAAAACTTGAACAACTTAAAACTCGTTATAAAAAAAATATTAAAACACAGCCAAAATGGTTTAAAAACCTAACAAACATAGATTTTCCGCAGAAAATTATTGACTTAGTTTCCTTGGGGCCCAAATTTAGTATTTGTCCCCCAATAAAAGAGATTAAAATCACACATCTCCTTTCTGATTTAGAAAGAATTATAGTTAACTGTGATAACCAACAGAAAGAATGCTTAAGGGCTCAATATACAAATGTCATAACCAATTTTGTGCATAAAAATCATAATGATAAACCCTTTCTGAATGATATTTTTAATGAGAGTAAGCTCTTTCTTAAGGAACATCCAGATATATATCTACTCCGTAGTGATAAGGGTAACACCACAGTTGCAATGTACAAGAATGATTACATTCAAAAAAGTCAAGACTTACTCGATGACAATAATTATTACAAAAACTTAATAATGACCCCACTTGTACCTTGCAACAAAAAGCTAACAAAATTGTAAAAAATTTGAAAGAGCAAGGTGTCATTGATGGTGAAGTGGCCTCAAAATTAAATATTTATAATTCTGTAACACCTAGGTTTTATACTTTACCTAAAATACATAAGCCCACACTATCAGTGAGGCCCATTGTGTCTTCTATCAATAGCCCTAACAGTTCCTTAGCTAAATTTCTTACACACATTCTTACTGAAGCTTATGATACCAACAATGATTATTACATTAAGGACTCTTTTTCGTTTAGTCAGTTCATAAACAATTTTCAATTACCGAATGACTATGTCATTGTCAGTTTTGATGTCGTTTCCCTATTTTCAAATCTTTCACTAGAATTGATTATTTTAAGTATACAAAATCATTGGGAACATATTTCACAATACTGTAATTTAACTCTTGACCAAGTTGTAAATATTTTAACATTTATTTTTGATTCTAATATTTTAATTTTTAATGGTTCATATTATAAACAAATTTTTGGTACTCCCATGGGTTCAAAAATCTCACCGATTCTGGTTAACTATGTACTTGATGATCTGGTTAAGGATTGTCTGGAACATATGCCTTTCCACATTCCATTCGTAAAAAGGTATGTAGATGACTTACTGTTGGCGGTACCAAGAGGCAGAATAGAAGTGGCTCTCGAATTGTTTAACACATTCGATCCGCATGTGCAGTTTACTGTTGAGGAAGAGACGGATAATTCTGTCCCTTTCTTAGATATGTTAGTAACTAGGAATCAAGATAACACCCTCTGTACTAAATGGTACCGCAAACCTTATTGCTCCAATCGTTTTATCAGCTATTTTTCCTATCATCCGATAAGAACTAAAATAAACCTCATCCTAGGAATGAAAAATAGAGCAGTAAAACTAACTCACCCCCAATACAGGGATAGAGCTCTAAAACAACTTAAAGGCATTTTGTTGGAGAATTCTTACCCTGAAAAACTTATTAACAAGTTTCTTTTCAGTACGCAATACGCAATACCAGAAAATATCACAGACATTCCTTCACAACCATTAACTCTATCTTCATATATCAGTAACTCAAATAGTACTAATAATAGAAATTTAAACATTCACAATTCAGATACACAACTGTATTTTTCTTTACCATATATTGAAACTTTAACTGATAAATTAACTAACATTTTTAAACATTTAGATGTGAAAATAGCGAAAAGACAACTTAAGACTGTTTCTCAGATTTATTCTAAGACTAAATCTCCCCTAAAAGATAATGAAAGATTTGGCATTGTATATAAAATACCTTGTAAAAATTGTAACAAGTCATATGTTGGACAGACATCGAGAAACTTAAAAGGCCGCATTACCTCCCATAAAAGCGACTGTAGGCGGGGAATTCAATCATGTGCCGTGGCAGAGCATGTTTTGGATGCTGGCCATCAGTTTGACTGGGAGCATGCTGAGATCTTAGAAAACGTCAATTCATATTACAAAAGGCTATTCCTCGAAATGGTCCATATTAACCGAGAATCCAACGTTCTTAATAAAAAAGTGACATCTCAGATCTCAGTACTATTTACAGTTATTTATTACGTTTAGAAAAAGAAAAATATCTTAGCCTAATGGACTGTCCAGCTCCTGACGAATAATCACTTTCTTAGAATCTCAATAACACAGTGAGAAATTAAAAATGAAAATTATATATTATTTTTTAATGTGAGTAATGCACAAGATCCAACGAACAGTTGTGCTAAGTTAATACACAGATCCTGCGCTGTACTGTTAAACAAGATATGTCTCTTTCTTTCACACTTTATTAATCTTGCATCCTTTTCTCAAATGAAGTTTTCGAGTTACGTATATCGCTGATCGATTCAGACATTCAAAATTTCCTGTCAAGATTTCCCACCGCGTGTTACGCGTGGTTTTTCAAAGTAAAATCTTGTGTTTTCCTTAAATTTGTAGTTGTTATAAAATAAAAATGGAGATAAATCTTGATGATCTGCATGGATTTTGCTTGTTTTTTACAGTAACCCACTTTGGTGAGTTCAAATTTATTTAAGTTTTTAGGTTAGTTTTCTAATTGTAAAAACTTTATTTTTAGTTAGTCCTGAAGAAGGGAGAAAATAATAAACTCCCGAAAGCTTGACAAAACAGAAAAGGGTTTTATTACTAAATTTAGGCCACCATTCCTTTTTCAATAATAAAAAGACTGCATCCCCACTACTCTGGTTTTGATATTTTTATATATATATATATATATATATATATATATATATATATATATATATATATATATATATATATATATATATATATATATATATATATATACAATCACTTATACTCGTTTGTTTTGAAATTTGCCTTGCGAAAGTTATTTCATATGGTGATATTTGTTTTTATTTAAAATGAGTTTCTTTTTTCAGTACCGAAAGAATTTAATAATGTAATAAATATTTTACCTGCCATCCTGTACAGGGTGTTTAGGTAGAGTAACCTATGTATTCAAACTCATTTATAAGCTCGCATTTCTAGGGACAGTGTGATGTCCTATGCCGTAGAAGTTTATTGCCTAAGTTATGGATCTTAGGCGTCGTCGGCGACCCGTGTTGTTATTTGCGTAATAAAAAGACATGTTTATCAAAAACAAATATTAGGTTAAAAGAAACTAAAAGAGATTGAAAGACGACATTAAAAAAATAATAATGATATTGACAATAATAATTATGAATTAAGTAATAACGAAAGTGAATCTAAAGGACAAGAAGAAAATGAAGTGGATGCAACTAAAATAGTGTATTAAATTAACTGAAAATAAATCGTGACGATAAAGTAGCTTTAGAAATTCTACAACAAAGTGATTTATAGGATGTAGTGGTTACAGACGGCACTTTAAACCTTTTTTAATATACATGGAAAAAAAATTATTTTGCATTTTCCTGAACCTAAAGAAACAAAAACTAAATAGGAAGCTCGTTTTTTTTGACGACAATATGCTGCTGCAAAAATTACGTACAAATAAGATATACTTTTTAAAGCAAAAAGTATACAAAACAGGCCAAGAAAACATAATTGGAAGACTTAATGCTTTACTGCACACAAGTAATACTTTAAACAATAATTATGAGAATCTAGAGAAGATGTTAAAAAATACATGGGTTTTTTGCTCTTTGAACTTTAAAATGCCAGTGATTCTTTATGGGGACATATACGCCCCATGTTGTGATTTATGTATGAACATTTTTATGTTATTATTTAGGAGTAAAAATAATAAGTTTCTTTTCTGTGATACATTTTCAATCCCCAAATTAAATAATTAAAAAATCTTAGCACGTGGTGTTGCTACCATTACATAATCATAAATTAAAACCGATGTTTCTTTAAAAGTTTAAATCACTAGCTTTTTGTTTAATCAAATATACTATATACTAGCTTTTTCCCGCGGCTTTGCACGCGATAAATTCGAGTAAAACAATGTCCCTTTCCTATACCGTAAAGATTTTGGATATATATACCTTCCTCTTGAATCACTCTACTAAAACAACCGCATTATAATCCGTTAAATATAGTCAAGAAACTTAACTTTGTACTCACTGTATAATATTTTTTAAATACTTAATATTAAAGCAACTCTGTAAACCTCTAGACGGTATAATGACATATATAGAATGCATTTTACTTTTAAAGTTTTTTATTATAACATCTTTTCCGTGGCAATTCTATATTTTTTTCTAAACCATAGATACCTGTGCACAATTCCTATAAGCACTTTTTAATTGTAATAGTAACGTCAATATCAAATTTTAAATGTAAACTTTGTTCTTTAACATTCTGTATATTTTTTTTGGATATTATATTATACATATAAACCTTTCTCTTAAATAACTCTATCTATTAAAAACCGCATTAAAATTCGTTAAGTAATATCGAATATTAAAGGTAAACTTTTTTAAAACACTTTATATATGTTTTTTTTTAATATTATAATACATATAATTCTTTTCCTTAAATCAGACTATCTATTAAAAAAACGCATTAAAATCCGTTGAGTAATTTTTTGAATTTTAAATGTAAACTATTTTTTTAAAACACTCCATTAATCTTTTTCATTTTGTTTTTATTATTGTTATACATATAAACTCTTCTTTTGAATCACTTTATCTATTTAAAAAACGCATGAAAATTTGTTAAGTTATATTGAATTTTAAATGTAAACTATTTTTTTAAACACTCTGTATATGTTTCTTTGATATTATTATACATATAAACCTTTCTTTTAAATTACTTCATCTATTAAAAAAATTATTAAAATCCGTTGAGAATAGTAACGTCAATATCGAATTTTAAATGTAATCTATTTTTTATACACTCTGTTTATTTATTATTTATTTATTTTTTTTTGATATAATTATACATATAAACCTTTTTATCAAATCACTCTATCTATTTAAAACCGCATTAAAATCCGTTAAGAATAGTTAGTAGTTTTAGTTTATCCAAGATAGCCGATTCGTGCCCGTTTCGTTGGTCGTTAATATTTAAAAATTTTATTTTATCATAGTAAAATATAGGTTATAACACTCCTTAATAGTGTAGGTTTTTAATTGTGAAATAATTTTTATGATAGGTTCAGTACTTCCGAAGATTAGCGGCTACAAACAAACAAACCCACAAACATTCAAACTCACAAAGATATAATCTTTACCCCTTTATTATTGATATTATAGATATTATAATATATATATAACACAAGCGTTAGCAGTTAATAAATATCTTTAGCATATTTATTAACACTTAAGCTACTTTAAACTATTTAAAACTGCTGTTTTTAAAACAAGCTTAAGTAAACTTTCTTGAAAAACATATCTCCGGTCTAAAGCAAATACTAATACCATTTTTTTAGGTTTTGTTACCTTAAATAAACAAAGCCATTTAGGGAAAAGAAAATTGCCATAGCAGTTTTTTTTATTAGCAATGTTTTTTATTGTTATAGAGTTAGGTATTGCTTGTAAATTATTAATCAATTGCTTCTTGGTTAACTCTTGAAGGGTTTGAGATGGATTTTGATGGCGGGAATACGTCTGCCCAGCATATCCTATAACTGGATTGAGATTGGGACTTAAAGTTTGCAATTTTATTATATGAATTTTCTGCTCACGAAAAAAATTATGATAATGGCAGTAGTTTGCAAATTAGCATTTTGTTGCCCAAAGAAAAATTTAGAACTTATACCATATACTCAAGAAACGACATGACCTAAAAGAAAATTTTAAAGAATAAGAAGAGATTTTTAAAACAAAATTTTACAGTGGCGTGTGGTAGCATAAAGTAAAAAAAAATAAATAAGAAAAAATATGTTTTCTTTTATATTAAACTTTTTTTTACTATATGCTATCACACATCTTTGTAAAATTTTGCTTTAAAAATGCTTTCTAAAACTTTTTAAGAATGGGGTTACGCACTTTGGGAATTCCATTGACGATATATAGAAGCGGCGCTTTAACTCAGCCTGTCAATACCAAATGTTTCGGGTGTTGGACTGGGCAAACGCGTCACTTTTTTATTAGACAACTTTACCATAATGTTTTACATGTGATTTTTGGCACAATTGTGGTAAACTTGTCCGAAAAAAAGTGACGCATTTGCCCAGTTTGACACCTGAAACATTTGACATTGACCGGCTGGGTTAAAGCGCTGCTTTTATATATGGCAGTATAACTATTCCTGGTGAACTTCTTAAAAGGAACCCCCTAAAAATATTTTGTTTTTATTATATAGACCATTTTTAAACTGGCTCAGGGACTACCATTTTAAATTTACGCTTTAACGGCAATGAATTCAAATTGCCTTGTAGAACTGTTAAAGCTATTGCAATATACAGTCTAATTGTGAATATTATCATGACCATTTTACTTTTTGTAGTGGGTTTAAAGTTTGGATTAATTTTGGCAAGTTACTAAAGTAAAATTTTTAACTAAAATATTTTATACATACGTAAAAACATTTCTACCTCCTCAGAACCCCAAACCAATAATCCAATAAAAAGTGTTCTGGTAATTTTTTTAAGCATTGTATTTTTCCTTATTTTTAAAAATATAGGGTCTCATTATTTTTATAAAAAAATTTAATGGGCTCTTTAAGTTTTCAGATAATTTGCGTTTTTCAATATATTTACTATAAAGGGATCCTTTCCAAAAGCTTTTATTCATATCCACTAAAGAAACGTCAGTAACGCGTGGGCCTCGACCTAATGGGGCCTCGCAGTCAAGGGTGCTTTAGGAAGTTTCAAGAGACCTTTTTATACATGCAAAGAAACAAACAATACGTTTTGTCGTTTCTTACCTAAAAACCTTTTTTAGGTGTCATATTTTTGTTTTGTGTAAGAAAATATATTTTTCAATCAATAGTGGGCCTTACTACTACGACTTTGCCTATGCCTATATTTGTATATGCTACGCCACTGGGAAACATATTGACATTTTGTAAAAATCCTTAAAGGCAAATGGCGCAATAAAGTCCTATTATCATTACTTGCAGCATATAAAACAATAGGTTTTATGGGACAAAGACATTTTCTGTGACAAGAAAGTAGTTTCCACGCATTTTTTGTTTCGTGTATGCCTGAAAAAGTGTTTAAAGTATCAGAAATTTAAATACGTGCAAAAATAAAATAGAATTTAAATATCTTTTATTTGTTATGTCTCTTTATATTAGACCGTTGCAAAAGTATGAAAACTGACAAGTATTTTAAAGACTAAGAACCAAAAATTAAACTTAAAAGAAAACTTGTATTGTATATACCTTATGGCAACCAAAGATTTAACTTGTTGCAAAGGTAAATATATTAGAGTCATATTAATTTAGAAATAAAAATAAATAAAAAGATTGCTTATAACAATAGCAATAATAGTTAAAGTTCTGAATAGGAAGCGACCTTCATCTATCCGTTTACCGAATAAAAGCTATTTTACATTAAATAAAGTATTTTAATAAAGTTATTTTTACGGGGTTGCCTAAAAATCATGGTTAGGCCTAATTTTATTAGAAAAATACCCCAAAAATGTTTGACACAGCCATGGAAAATGGTTGAAGTTTCAAATTATACAAAATTATTACAATTTTCTGGTATATTATCTATTATTTAAACGTAAATGTTTTATTAACTGGCGTTAGAATATATTTTCAAAAATAAAGGTTGCTATTTAATTTTTTTTTTTTTTTAATTTTAATTAAGGGTAGTACAACGGTTAGCGTGGATATGTACCATTAAAAAAATATGAGAAACTCCAAAAAATTTATAGGTTTGATATTTATCTCTTTAGACCAAATATATATATTTTTTTGGAAAAAAGTAACTCTTTAAAAAATTTTTGCTCATAAAAAAATGGACCTTACATGGAGCAAAATGTTAATTTTGTATACAGAGTTCGCAAAACCTTAAAAATATGATTTTTCTCCAAGAGTAAACTACCGTTTTTTAAAATTTTTAATTAAAATATTATTTATAAAATTTATTTAAAATAGTAGTTTAAATGACTTTATTAATGTAACAGCGGTATCAAAAAGTTTTATAAAACTGATTTTGGAGTTATCAAAAAATAAATATTTTAAATTTTTATTATAAAATTACCTAAAAAACTCTTTTTATTTGCTTTTAAACACCCGTTTTCCCGAGATTTTTACACAACACAATTTTTTAGCTATTGTGATCAAGCTATTCATGCCAAATTATGAAGTTTAATTAAAATTTTGTATTATTGCTTTTATGGATTACAAACATTATTCTAAATAAATCATGCTTACGACACTGGGCTTAAACATATGAAATAAAGGTAGTTTACTCTTGTAGAAAAATCATATCTTTTAAGTTTTTGCAAACCCTGTATAGAAATAAAATTTTTTCTTTGTAAAGCCTTATTTTTACAAGCAAGAAATTTAAAAAAAAAAAATTTTCGAAAAATGAAATTTTTGGTCCATTTGTCCTCTTGTTAACCCCATCCGTTGACAGTCTGTATAGCAACCATACATAAAAAATAATATCATTCATATGACCTCTACGGCTTTGCTGACAGAAAATTATTCAAAGGTCAAAATTTTGGATAGCAAACAATTCAATAACAAACCCTGATTTTTCATCTTGTGATAAAGCTAGAATTTTAAAAGTTTAGGCTCACAAGAAGTTTTTACAGGATCCTAGTCCCGAAAACCGACAGGCCAGCATTGAATCAAGAAACTACTACAATCAAACAATTTCTAAAGCCAAAGACTCCTTCGACAATCATATTAAAAACAAAGTTCTTTCTTCCTCAAATGGCAGCATATCTTTTTGGTCCTTTGCGAAAAACATAAGTAGAAATTTTTATACCAGTTCTTTCCCACCACTAACTTTGAAAGAAGAAATTATTTCTAGTGCTAAAGGAAAGGCAGAAGTATTTGCTAAACAATTTGCTGCCAATTCAATCCTTGACCGTCCCGTAAATCATTCAATTCCAGCGGTTACCCCGGTTCCTCATAAAATGCCCGATATTATTTTTTTAAGGTATAACACATTGGGCGTATCTTCTCTTCCCTTAATACCAAGAAATCGTCTGGGCTAGACGGCATACCAGCGGTCGTTTTAAAAAAATGTGCTCCAGAACTTGCACCAATCTTAACTCGGCTCATTTGTATTTCTTACGACACAGGTATCTTTCCGGTGAGCTGGAAAGCTGCACGTGTTCAACCTATTATATAGAAAGGATCTAAATCTCTTCCATTTAACTGTAGACCAATTTCAATAATTTTAGTTCTTTGTAAAAAATTAATTAATTTACAACTTCTTAAGTATTTAGAAAAACACAAAATTTTGCAAGACAGGCAGTATGGATATCGCCACAAAAGATCTACAGCAGATTTTCTTTTCTTCGTATCACACTGCTGGAATAAGTCTCTTGCGTTTCTAGGTGAGTCCCAGATCTTTGCTCTTGATATATCCAAAGCTTTTGACCAGGTCTGGCATGCCGCACTTCTTAATAAACTTCCCCTATGGTCTTTTAACTAAACTCTGTACTTGGCTCTCTAGTTACCTATCTGATCGACAGTTATCAGTTATTGTGGACGGCCATTCTTCAAGCTTTTACCAAGTTAATGCTGGAGTGCCTCAAGGCTCAGTTCTGGCACCTACATTGTTTCTTCTTCACACCAACGACCTTCTCTCGTCCACAACTAATTCCATTTATAGTTTCGCCGACGATAGTACCCTTCACTCCAGTTTTCAGGTTCCTTAACCCATCACTAAACCTGATTTGGAAAACAAACGCAGAGCGATGCGGATATCTCTTTCGCAGGATCTTAATTTAATATTGAATTGGGACGCCAAAAATCTCATCCATTTTTAATGCGTCATGCAAGTCATCAAGTACTCATCCTCTACCTATGAGCGGCCAAGTTTTAAAGAGCAAAGACACCTTCAATATTGTGGGCGGCACATTTGAAAGTAACCTTAACTGGCATAAACACATTGTATCTATAGCCACGGCAGCTTCAAAAAAGCTTGGATTTTTCTTTCGAGTCAAAAACTATTTTTCTTCTAATTTATACACTTTATATGTGTCCCAAATCCGACCTCCCTTGGAGTATTGTTTTTATATCTGGGGCATGTCTTTCCCCACAACCCTAAGCATTCTGGATTATATTCAAAGAAGAGCTATTCGTCTCATTAATGATCCTTTACTTACAAAAAGGCTTCCCTCTCTTGCCCATCGTCGGGCTGTGGGGGATCTATCGCTTTTTTATAAGTACTTCCATGGCTTCTGCTCTGAAGAATTGTCCAGTATAGTTCCTCCACTCACGGTTTCCAACAGAGAAACTCGTGGTTCGGCGCGTATGCATCCCTATACGGTCCAACTGGACTGGCCCCAAACTTCTCACTTTGTTCGTTCTTTTATCCCTAGAGTTTCTAGAATGTGGAACATGCTGCCCGCGGAGGTCTTTCCTTCCCCCCAAATCTTCAAGTATTTAAGTCCCGTGTCAACAAACTCTCTCTTACCTTGCTTAAGACACCCACGGTACGTTAGTATTTAGTCTTTGAGTCTTCGTGGTTTGTCCAAAGATAAAAAAAGCTATAAAATTGGATCAATTGCATCTATGGCAGCTCGAATGTTGAATAACCCCAAAGAAAGAATTCTAATGGTGTAAGGTCACTAAATCTTGGGGGACAATTAACATCAAAAATTTGGGAAATAATTAGATTATCGAATTTTGAGAGCAATAAAGCGACATGGCTTGTGTGAGAAGTTGCGCCATCTTGCTCAAACCAGAGCTGATTCACATTCATTTCATTAAGTTTAGGCCTCAAAAATTATCTTAATATATTACAGTAACTCTTGGAATTAACGGTAATAGTAGTTCCATCGACAAAAAATATGGTCCAATAATGCCATGTGTCATTGTTTCATAAACCGCACCAAACAGTTAGTTTACTGGACGCATCAGTTGCCTAAAAATCACACAAGGATTTTTAAACCCCAGATCCTACAAAGAGACTTATTAACGTACCTCCGATGTGAAAATGGCCTCGTCGCCAAATATTATGAGTTTTGATGAAAATTCGTTTTCTCTTTGCAACACTCAACTTACAAATCTACAACATTGTATATGGTCCAACGGTTTAGGTTCCTTATTTAACTGAATTATGTAGGCATGCAAATTAACCCTGTATTAGTCGTGCAGTGTATTTTGTAAACCAATCTTAAAAAAGACATCACCATTTGCTTTAAAATTCAATTTTTTTATTACGAATCCATGTATCTTAGCAAAAGAATATCATTGATGTCCTGTGGCGGTCTTATGTAAAAATAGTATTTAGTTGTTACAATATCGATATTTACATTTATTACATTTATACACCGCTCGACTAGTGTTATTGTAAGTATTATCTGATGCAGAATTTATTTTTTTTACTATCTTCTATAAAATTAAAGTGGTTATTTAAAATGTATACAAAGACATATTTAACTTTGCCTTTTAGAGACCAAAAACGGGTAAAAATTGCCAAAAAGTTGACCGATGTTGTCCACCATATTATTTTGATTTGATTTTTTTTTTAATCTGGCTTTTATAAATTAAAATTATTAACAGCTTAAACATTTCTAATTAAATAATATTTAGTATAAAACACATTATTTGTTGCACATATTTGCAAAAGAGTAGCTTTAAAACTGCTTACCTACTGTGTTAAATACACCGCGCGACCAATTATGGTAAAATTCTTGGCGCGTCTAATTAAGGGTTAAGGTCCATCGTTAAAATCCGTCGTATCGTGCCATAGGTCAAGTTAAAATGTTGTGCCCGACAAAGGATTGAGATTCTTTGTCGTTTAATCACATTTTCACCCACTGCAGCAATATTTTGTTCCCAACGAGCTGGACAGTATGCTCATACTTTTTACGACCTTCTCGACTCACTAGGACGATTATTTTGACCAAAGTAATCTTAATTTATATCTAGTTAGTTTGGATAACTTTTTACGTTGTGCAGTAAAAAACCAGAGTCTATAAATGACATCTATCAAAAAATATTTCTTGGCCAGAGCGATATATGTCCGATAAGGACAATCAACATCCATGCTAACCGTTGAATCATCCTTTATAGCCTTGACATTAATTTTTTAGGCAACTTTGTAGCAATACTTTTGTTTAAATACAAGTCGCTTCCTATTTAGATTTAAGACTTTAAGTTAGGCGTTTAAAGTCTTCAGGCTTTTATTTGGAGATCAGAAAAACATGTACTCTTTAAACTCATTTAATTTACCCTAAAACTATCATCTAGGGCACTTTTGAGGTCAATCTCAGGTTACCACAAAAGGTCCTGTTTGATGATGAAACGTTTCTCTTTTCAAAGGGAAGTTTTTAAAGTTAAGGTATTTTAACTAGATTATAACCCATTATTTCTCAACTTGCTACTTTTACAATAAAAATTGGTGTTTTCATTTATAAATTCAATTTGCCCTAAATATATCCGTAAATTAAGGGTCAATGCCAAGTTTAAAGTCACCAAAAGATGCCACACCCAATTTTATAAAACGTTTTTTTTCAAGTTTTTTATATGGCCTTAAGTTTTCTGGATATGCCGTAATTTCTATACTTTTGAGCAGATAATTTTAAAAACACTTTATTATTTTAAGCAAACAGCCTAAGTGTTTTATTATATATTTCGTATAAAAAAAAACGTTGGTAAATACAAAACGAAATATATATTTTTTAAAGACCAAATAATTTTTTTAGCAATTTACCCAAATTAAAATATTTTTTCTTGTGGAAATTGTGTAATCGAAAACTGAAAGCAAAAAAAAATTAACTGTCAGAAACAAGTTGTGATATAATACAAATTAATTAGCATATTTTGGGAAAACGTTTTCAAAAGCAAATTTTTCCTACTTATGTATTGACAAAACCGTTCGACATCAATTTTGGTCGGTTTATATTATGGCAAGATCCCCGAAGCAGGAAATTGAAAGAAATTCGGAAAGCAACTTTGACGTGTTGATAAAAACTCCTAAATTGTCTGTACACAAGGGAATTTTTCTGTTAAGGTACAATATAAGAAAAGTGTCTAAACAGGGTGCTACAGAATGTTCTTTCAAAAATTGAAGGATAGATTCTACATTAGGCAATATAAAGAAATATTCATACAGTGTGTCCCAGGATAGATGTTACAAATAAACATTAAAACTGGTCGCATGGTTAGAAATTGATAAATACAAAAGTTTACTCCGATTGATAATATACAGGGCGAGTTATAACTAAAAATATGAAAAATGGCCAAGAGTAATGTATCTTAAATTTTAAAAAATAGGACAAAATTGTATAAAGAAATGCTGTAGAGAATTAAATTTTATGTCAAAATTTAAAATTTAAGAATTTAAGAAAAAATACTTGGCTAAAGGCAGCCAATTTTATAAAAATATTTAAAATTATTAAATTTTAATTTAAATTTTGCTAACTCTTGCCCATTATACCCAACTTTTTTCGAAGTTTTTAAGAGAGACTAATTAAAATTGAACAGTTATTTTAATAGCATAAATAAACATTTATTATCATCATCATAACCTTAAAGTTACTTCTGGCTTAACCGAAAGTACCATAATTTTTTTATTTTAAATAAAGTTACCTCCTTTTTTTAATTGTCTTTTATATAAAATTAGCTACTAAATGATGTATCATACTGGGTATTTTCTTTTAAAGTGACGACAAGATAGGATTTTTAAGGAAAATTAAGTACCGCCATTATTTTTGCTTTAAATATATTGTTTTGCTCAGTAGGCTGTTAAAATAAAAGAATGACCTATTTTAATTTTACAGGTAAGTGACATCTTTCATTTTCTATAATAATTTTGTATCTTGAGTCTTTAATGTAATTAATAAAAAAAGTTTAAAATTTGAGAAACATTTTAAATTGAAACACCCCTATTTTACTTTTATATTCTACACTAAAATCTCACATCTTGAAAATATACAATTACACATTGTATATTTTCAAGATGGCGGCGATAGATTATCTATTTACAACATCTGGATAATGGAAAATTCTTAATTTAATGAGCATAGAAAAGAGAAAAAGAACATTTGTCAATCGCCAACCCATTTAAAAATGACACACACCTACAGCTAGTGATATGTTAAGCCACCAATTACCAATGTTAAATTTCAATGTTATTTTTGTGGTAAAACATGATCCTGCTAGAAATATGGGTTTATATTAAATTATTTAATAAAAAAATTACCATTACGCACTTCTAATTTAATAACTTTCTGTGAAGTTTAATATTATTAAGTCAATATTTTACCAACTTTACTTAGCTCGGCTGTCAACTGAACCCAGCGGAATTTTGTGTCATGTGCATTGCACGAATATTGCCAATTTCCTTTGTGAGCATGACTTGTAGGCCCATAAAACGTGCTTTAAATTGTACCACTTTTCTGATAAGAGATTGATTCTCTATCCTTTTCTATTCTCTTTGGCTTTAAAAAATGATCTATGGCCGCCATTTTGAAAATACATAAAACGTTATGATACGTCATTAAAGTGTGGAATTTAAAAATAAAATAAAATAGGGCTGTTTCTATTTAAAACTATTGTCATATTCTGAATTTCCTTTCTTAATTATATTAAAAACTAAGATTACAAAATATAGGTTATTTATCTAAGAAAATGAAATATGTCACTACCAGTAAAAGTAAAATAGGTTATTCTTTTATTTTCACAGCCCACTTAAATATATTTAAAACAGAAATAATGGCGGCACCTTTTTCTCTTTAAAATTAATTTCTGGCGTCTTCCGCTAATGTAAAAAGGCAGTTAATGTCACGCCTCACATAACCTCAACGAGTCCGTGGCCATGCGTTTACATGGTGAAATGTAGGAAAATGCGGTGCAAAAGTTTTGAATTTAATCAAACTGCAATAATATAAGTCAATTATACTTTGCTTTAAATTACACCTGATCATAAAATTAGTTTTTAAAATAAGGTTACACAGTTTTATTATTTGGCCACATATAACAACACCGAGTTCTGCACCGTAGCAGGGTCGTGTCTCGGTTTTGAAATGTACCGTTGTAATTAAATGCCGCAGGCGTAATATCTTCGCTCCGTGACCGAACACATACCCCGCACAGCATTTTAACAAGTAAACAAATGCAAAAACTTAAAATTGAACTTATGATTTGTATCTTTATGTGGTTTAATTAAAAAAAAACAACAACAAACAAAAAATAACAATGTAGTTGTAAGTTTTTCTTACATATTATTTAAACGATGTAACAACAAAATTCATTTTACACTTTTTATTACCTAATAAATCACTTTTTTTTGTATTGTTTATTTACAACAAGTAACCTTTAACCACTAACTTTTAATGCTAATACGTAATGAACTAAAATAAAATATGACCCGTAAGCTCAAAGCTGGGCTCGAGGAACATCGGCGCTATTCGATCCACGTACGATTTCATTGGCTAGGCATGTTTTAGACCGTGCGAGACACGACTGTGCAATGGTGCGGGTCTTGTGGGACATCGGTGCGGGTATGTGTAGTCAGAGAGGAGTAGAAAAATATATTTTATTTAAACAAAGAGATATACAAACATACATACATAAAACAATAAACTTAGCTTGACAAAAATGCTCTTTGTATTTTTAAGGCCATGAAAAGGCTTTTGAAGCTGTCTGAATTAATTTGCTCCACTTTCCTTTGACCGTGAATTCGGGTTGAATGCGGTTATGTATGGCTCGACTTTTACTTGTACAGGCAGTTATAAATATCTGCTATTTGCTTCTGGTTAATTTTGTTTACGCATGATTTTTGTAACATTATTATTAAATGCCCAGGAGTTTTCATACCCGGGTGTTTTTAATTTTTAAATAACACTACCCACATAGAAATATGCTCATAAAGTAATAATTTGGAAAATATATGCATTTTAATTTACAGTGTGTCCCAGGATAGGTGTTACAAGACAACAAATAAACCAAACATTTTTGAATTTTAATAATAATATTACAAAAGTTTACCCCAGTTGGTATTATACCGGGCAAGTTATAACAAAAAATATACAAAAGGCCCAGAAGAAAACTACTTTTATTTTTTCAAATGAAACAAAATTTTATAGGTAAATGCTGAAACGTGTTAAATTTTATGTCAAAATTTAAAGTAAAAGCTTAAAAATGTAAAAAAATAATGTATTTTGTCCATTTTTTACATTACGCATTACAACAAAAAAATTAAAAATTTTAAATTAATTTCCTGTCCAGCCTTAAGCCAAGTATGTTAGAAAGTGTTAATGCATAATGTAAAAAATTGATAATATTTCTTCCACCTAGACTTTTTTATTTTAAATTTTGATGTAGAATTTAATGCCCTACAATATTTATATATACATTTTTGTCCTATTTTTAAAAATAAAGGTACTTTTGTCTAAAAAAATTTCATGTTTTTAGTTGTAACTTTCTCTGTATGTTACCAATCGGAGAAGTATTCTGTGTTTATCAATTTTGGTTCATGCGACCAGTTTTCCCAAGAGGACGTCTTAAAATTCCAAAATTTCTAATTTATTTATCCTCTTGTAACACCTATCCTAGAACACACTGTATATGCACTTTGCATATACTTCGTTCTTTATTTATAAGTTATGTCATTGTCATTATTTTAAGCTAAAATATAAATAACTTATTTGGACATTTTTTACCAATTTTTGCAAAGGGTTTTTAAGAAAAAGTCCAACATTTAGAAAATACAGGATTATTACGAAAAGATGTTTATTTGGAAGAAATAACGATGCATTTAATGCATCTCGTTCAAATATCATGGCTGAATTTAAAAAGATGCCCATCGGCTTGCTCGATTTAATCGAATTGAGTTTCGTGATCCCCTGCTAATTTGAAAACTTCTAAACTAACTTCAAACCAATATTTTTATTTTACTTACCTTTGAATCTTTCCAACCGACCAGTGGAGGAAAGCATATCACAAAACTTAGCACCCATAATCCACCTACAAGCATTTTTGCTCTGGATTTTGACATAATACTTGGATAGGTTATTGGTCTTGTTACAGCTACGTATCGGTCAAGAGAAATTGCACAAAGATTTAAAATTGACGCAGTGCACATCCATACATCCACTGCAAGCCAAATTCTGCACCAGATATCACCAAATGTCCAGACCTGAAAACAAAAATACAGTTAATGTTAGCGTAATAATTTTTTTTAGCCAAAAGTAAACCATTGCCTATGCATTTTTTTAACTTATGCCAGCCAATTTATGAACAAGGTGATCAAAATTAAGTGTAAAATTAGTTAATTTGCAGTATTGTGTTCGCCGATTAACGTGCCGCCAAGAGAAAAATAATATCGGGTTTTTGACTGTGAGTGAAAAAAATGTATTTTTTTAAATATAAATACCCTGTATATTATTTAACCATTCAAAAATCAATCAAGAAGCTTTAAACAAATCTACATGTGAAACGTCCAATTTTTACTAGTTTCGGAAACATGGCCATCCTCAGGAATGTTTAGTGGCATTTGAAAAATAAAATGCCCTCTATATTGCATTACCAATAAATAAGTAGTTTAAAGAGCTTTAAGAAAATACCGTTTGATATGTCTTTTTCTTATATTTTTAGAAATAGGGCTATGCAAATCTAAAACATTGTAGATATATTGTCCACTTGATCTATGACACTAAACTTAGTGCCTACAGCTTAGAGCTGTAGGTATCATGGAAAATTAACATAATGCATCTTTGCCCAAGGAAAAATTAAACAACATTTTCCACTTTTACTTATTAATTAAACGTAATAAAAATTTAAAATAAATTAATAGATGTTTTCGGCTCGAAAAGTCAAATCCAAATAAGTAATCGCGCGAAATTGCTCGACGTACCCAGGCGCTGTTGAATGCCTGTCGCGGAGCTTGAAATTTTTTGACCAATAGCATGACGCAAGGACCTTGCTGATGCCGTCGAAAATCGCCAAATTTGCTAACTTTTAACAATCAAGATTTTAATTATTATATTATTAATAAAAACTTATTGTTTAAAAAAAAAGTAAAAATTATTTTACCAACCCAAAGAAAATTATTATCTTTAATTTAATATAAAAAATCAGGTAAAAATAGCATAACCAGAAAAGGTATTAGTGAAAAACCTTATGGAAATCCCTTAAATTGACACCTTGGTTAGGTAAAACTAACTGAAAAAATTTTATTCTAAAACTCTTTGTAAATTTAAAAGGTACATAGTAAACGTAACTTTTAAATAAATGCATCGAAAAATCTCGTTAAAATTAATTTTCTTTAGGCAAAAATTGACTTGTTAAACTAAGCGTAGCTAACGAATTTCGATACATTAAGAGGCCCTCTTTTCTTGCTCCGTTTAACGCTGCATTTTGATTGGTGGATACTGATTATTTAAATTTTGCAGAAAAGTATTAATAGAAAACGGGATTTTTATGATAAAATATATAATTTTTGGTTATCTTAGAATCCACGTCTTAAGTTTAAACACCCAGTAGACTATTTGTATAATACCTTTAAGACAACGAGGTAGTGATAACACAATCGTTTTACAAATAATTACTACCTCACAACTAGTTTCCATAACTAAACTTTGTCATCAAGACTTGATTTGAAGTAAAGTAAAAAGCTGTTTTTTTAAGCTGGTTTTACACATATCAAACTTCTTGTCAAATAAGTTGGACCAAGTTTGCCTTGAATAAATTTAATAATGTAAAACAGGAAATTGGATATTAAAGAAATTTAAGGTCGCTTTGACAAATTTGTTTGAAGGATTAGAACACGTCCTATTTTCGTCAAATATTTGATGCAAAACCTCAAAACTACCAACTCAATAAATTAAAAATTGACAGTGGGCAACTAGGGCAACTACTTAACCTTTATTTTATTGTGATTGGTGTGGTGTTTGGTTTTGAAATTTGCTTAATACAAGTTTTTAAAATAATTTCTTTTCACTTTCGTCTTTAAACAAATTGTATAAAGATTTGATTAAACTTATTTGACAAAAAGTTTAATAAGTGTAAAACCAGCTTTACCTAATTCCAATAAAATATAAAATGTTTACAAAAGTCAGTGGCTTATATTTTCCTGTCAAATGAATCGTTTAAGTACGGCTTGAAACGCCACTGGACCGAATAAATTTAACTGGATTAGAGCTAAATTAGCTCCCAATTGCTACAAATACCACTGCGAAATTTTATAAAAAAATACCCTATATCTAAGGAGCAATGCATTTTTGGACCTATGTTTCTATGAACATATTTTTATATGAACGCGAAACTTTTTTTTTTAATAAAATAAATTATTATGCACCTTAATTGTTTAAAATCATATGCCTAATAGCGTTAAATGTAGCAATAAATCATATTTTTTAATTACTTAAATAAAAAAATATGTTTCGTGCTTATTAGATACAATTTTCCAAAGAAAAACTGACATTCAAAATCCCCTACTCGATTGACAAGGTCGTACGCGACATTGTGCGGGTAGGCAAAAAAACCTACATTGGCAAAAATTGTTGCTTGCATACATTAATGCAAGTAATGTTTAGCCGAATTTAAATCACATTTTATTTTTAGTATGTATTACTGTACCTGTGCGTGCATTTTGATACAAAAGAAATGTTTTTGGTACTTGATTATTACGATAACAATTTTAAATTACGAAGAAGCACAATGCAATTCTAAATAAACTGTTAATGCATCGCATCGTTTAAAATAAGTGTAATTTTTTAAGTAAATAGATTGTACTATATACGTTATTAAACAATAAATGTAAGCCACAAAATACGTAAAATTGTTTAATAATTAATTAATAATTCAACAAAATATCATGTTAACGTTAACAATTCGATGACTCAATTGCGGCCGTCGTGCGCTCGTATCCCGGTTGTGTTACAGCGTTGCCTAATGTTAAAAAAATCATTTACTACTCACATTTCTCAAAAACAATTGATTTTTGGACATAATTTATAATGCAAAAGAGCAAATCCTAAAATTTAACAAACTTTATTTTCATAACACTGTATATTAAAACACATTTATTTTATTATCATAACTATCTTTATCTGCATGCAACTATGCTTACAAGTAGATATGCTATGTGCGTTCTACAGCAATAAGGGTAGTTTTCTTATAAGAAATACATGGAAAACTTAAGGTTCGATTTGCATTTTTATGGTCATTCTAGGGCGTGGCCCAAAATAGGGGATGATTTTAAACCACGTGATAGATAGGGGTAGTTTTCGTAACCATCGATGACGTCATCACCTAACCATATTCAGAAGACCTATAAATTAATTAAAAAGTCTCGCCTGCGCCAGGATTGGAACTCGAACCACCTGCGTGAGAACCCAACGCCATATACCACTAGGCTACTGGAGGATCTGATAATTAAATGTTAAACGGTGTCCAATTGAAGATCTCACCTGAGCGGGGATTTGAACCCGAGGTCACATGCTTCCCAGGTAAAGTCCGTTACCACGCGGCCAATGTGTCATTATAAAACAAAGCCGATGATGTCAGGCTGTATTTTCAAAATACAGGGCTGTATTTTGGAAATACAGGGCTGTTCAGCTGTTTATTTTGCTGTTCATATTTAATTACCTGTTCATATTTAGACTTTTGCGCAGGCGTCATAATTGTAAATACATATATTAGATAAGTCCAGAGAGACTTGGTCAGTCTGTCGTAGACATTCAAAGTGAAACATTGTGCTTAGCTTAAAAATCATAAAATCTATCCTAAAATGTCTGTTGTATCTAATACAGATTTCTACACACTTCTAAACATCAACGAAGTAAATATTTTGTCTCCAAGTAAAGTTGCCGAGGATTACGAGCAATGCAATCAAGAATGGTATCATTTACTACTAAACCAAGTTGATTTTGGTTTAATGATAGGTTTGCCCGATCTAAAATGGTATTCATTGTGTCGATGTCATCTTGTAGCTGATGATGGAAGTACCGCGCATGAGCAAATTCATGCCATAATTCACTTTACGAATGGAAAACAGTCTTAGCATTGAAAAACGACTACAAAGACTTGGAAAAAGACATCATGCCAAAACAACATTTAAGAAAATTTTGTGTTTGGATCATGCAATCGGCGTACTACGATACATTGCTTGTGCAGATGGTCAGAAACCTCTAAGACGAGATCTCGATGGTTTACAAGGAACTCCTCAAGCTCATTACTCTAGAAAATGTTTTAACGAAGATTGGTTACATTTACGAGAAAAACGATGTGGCGCTGTTCGAGATGAAATATCAATAATTGCTTCAAATGGAGTTTTAGATATTTTAAAATACACATCACCCTACGAACTTGCCGTTGTGCCAGAGGTGATGAAGGCGTTAGAAAAAGGCAACAAGCTAATGAAAAACGAAGAGAATTTTACAAAACAGAAAAAGGACTTTCCATCAGGAAAATGTACAAAGAAAAACAAATCGAAAAGCAACGATTAATTAAATAACTGTTAGAGTTAGGACTAAATAAAAAAGCTGAATTACAAAAAAATCAATTGTAAAACTTATTAGTCTCTTGTAATTTAAGAATTAGTAGAATAAATAATGTACGTTAAAATAAATATATTGTTTTCTTGCCGAAATTTCCCCTGTCCATATCAGACTTAGTCCATTATTTTTAACAAACTTCCCATATAAACGCTATGAGATTTTGTCCAATATATACTTAATTGTCCATAGGTTACTTCTTTGCCAATGTTTGACTACAAAATTTACATGTGTTTAAATGGCATGTCCAAGATCCTATTGGCGTATTTTAAATTAACATTTTTCTGTTTGTGATTTCGGATAATCTGACTGACATCATCGGCTTTGTTTTCTAATGACACATTGGCCGCGTGGTAACGGACTTTACCTTGGAAGCGTGTGACCTCGGGTTCAAATCCCCGCTCAGGTGAGAGCTTCAATTGGACATCGTTTAACATTTAATTATCAGATCCTCCAATAGTCTAGTGGTATATGACTTTGGGTTCTCACGCAGGTGGTTCGAGTTCCAATCCTGGCGCAGGCGAGAGTTTTTAAATTAATTTATAGGTCGTTCTGAATATGGTTAGGTGATGACGTTATCGATGGTTACGAAAACTACCCCTATCTATAAAAACTACCCCTATCTATTACGTGGTTTAAAATCATCCCCTATTTTGGGCCACGCCCTAGGATCGAACCTTAAATTTTCCCCATGTATTTCTTATGGGAAAACTACCCTTATTGCTGTAGAACGCACATAGCATATCTACTCTTACATTTATAGAAAACAAATATTTTTGTTAATTTACTTAAATATAAACTTTTTTACACCTTCATTGTTTTTCCAAACACCCCTTATTTATTTTTATGGGTCTAAAATTAAAATATCGTTTCATAATGTAATTTATTTTGTGCTGTTTGGTAATAAAAATCATCACCCAATTTAAAACTATAAATTAATGATGGAGACACCTAATATAAAAACCCAAAACAAACAGGTATTATTTGTAAGTTTTTAATTGACAGAGATGGTTTTTTAGACCGTTTTTTTGGGTGAACGTAAAACACATTTTTAATTTAATTTGGTTTATCAATTGAGAGTTTTTACCTATTGTTTTTCATTGTGTCACTCAATTGTGAAAGGTCAGGTTAATTAAATACTCATTTCGGCTGCAAATTTATTGTGTACAATAAAAAGAGCTTTTATTATTTTAAGGGCTTGTTTTGTTTACATCGAGTGTTTGGAAGTCCAAAAAACAATGTGCACCTTTGTTCAGTTGTAATGTAGGAGTTTAAAAATTCAATCCAAATACATTTAGTAAGTTAATTTAAATTAAGAAAAGTGGCCTTGTATAGGGTAGGTTCTTACATTCGGACTGTGCCGTATTAGTTAAATTTCTGCAACTATCCAGTGCATAGTAGTCGCAATATAATAGCAATATTATCTAATAAAACATGTAAAACTTTTTTGACCTAGTAGGTATAGTAAATTATGGTAAACCACATGCATTAGGTATTAAACTATACGGTTAAGTGTTTAAGACTTTCTAATAAATCTGTGTTTGTAGTAAAAGGTAATTGAATTTTATTTAGAGTTTAAGTACATAGAGTTTATTTAGGTTTGTATCGTTTATGTAACGATTTTAAAATTTTAATTTTGGTTACTTAAGAATTTTTGGTTGGGTTTCCTAATGTTGGTTTTGTGCTTTATTTTTGTTTTAATGCAATTATTTAGAATGATGTTTAGACGCCCCGGTATTTGGAACCCGTACAACCCGATTTAAAAAAAAAAAACCTTTTTTTAAGCTAGTACTACCGGTGTATTAATTTATGTTTAAAACATATAAAACTTAACATACTGGTTGGTAGTTTGTATTAATAATATCAACCAGTTAAATTTTTAAGAGTCTACAGGGAACTGAAGAAAAGTTATAAATATTATAAATTTATTTCCTTTACCATTGATCCTTATGAGAAATCACCGTTTTTACTTTACTTCACAAAAACTGATGTTCAGATTTCAATGAAAGTTGTATCAACGAAAGAAAAAACAATTCCGATTATTTTGGCTCATTAAAATTTGGAGCTTGTGACAGAAGAAATTAATAAATTATCAAGAAAAATATGCTATGTGACTAACATATGGCAACGCCGCCAAAAGGTTATGCTGCGCCCTAAAAAGTTTATCGAATACGGTATATGTGACATAATAGTAATTTATGTAAAAAGTGCATAAAGTGATACTTTTTTAACGAATGGAAAGTTTGACAGCACGAGCCGTTAGGCGAGTGCGGCAATCCCATAAGTAAAAGAAGAAACTTTATGCATGTGTTACATAATATATTTTCCAAAATAGCATTTTATACATGTTTTATTTATCTAGACTTATTAAAATTTTAATTTTTGCAGCACAGCCATTATATTGCAACGAAAAATCAGAGCCTCCTTATTTTTAAGAGACAATTTTTTTATAACTATGCATTTATTATTTAATTTTAGAAAATCGTATGTACCTACTTTTTGTAGAAATAATACTAAAACAGTATAAATTCCTTTTCAATTTCTTAGTCAGCCAAATTCATTATTACTAATAATTTTCAATATTTTATATTAAATTTATTTGCAAAATCTCAAATTTTACAACTAGTGACACATGAACTAAAAGAAATAATGACGAAATCAAAGGTAACTTGACCGTTTGGTTCAGTTGCTGTTGCATTTACTGTTAGGTTGCATAAATGTATATTTAAGTTCATTGTAGTAGACATTGAAACAAATTTCTAATTCCAAGTGTGAAAAAAGCTTCGAAGTGTTAAAAAAAAGTTACTTTTTTAACACTTTATATAGTGTACTAGAATGGAGTACTTTAACTTTATGTTAACGGTTAAAAAAACACCTTTTTTAACGGTCGTGGAAAAAAGAAATTGATGTCAGTCCAATACGTTTTTCGGTTACAAGATCCAATAAGTGATTATAAAAATTCGCAATAATTAAGTAAATTCTTTTTTCCGAGTGTTTTTAACTGAACAATTCGACGACAATAATCCGATGTGTAAATATTTACGGCAGTTGTTTTTACGCAGCGTTCCCAAATATAAAAACCACGGTAGTCAAATTACCTTAAACACTTTATTTAAAAAAAAAACTTAGCTATATACCAAAAGTATAAATATTATTTAATTAGATTATTAATTAAGTAAATTTTAATCGTAATATATAAAGTTTTGGTACCAATTTTTAAATACCCGGTATTGGGCTACTTTTCTCTACCTTAGTTGATAGACGTTGCAAATAAAAAAACTAGAAAAATAGTTAGGGACAATAATTTTGAATGTTTATTTTTTCAAAATTTATAACTAAATTACCATTTTATGATTAAAAGAAGATAAATAATAAATAACCATTTAATGACAAACATCATGTAAAAGAACCAATTTCAGTCCCTGGAAATTATCATAAATTTTGTCGTGTTGCTTAACAACTTATATGGGCCATTTTAACCAGTGTAAAGAAGACAGTCTTAAGCAACGACAAAGTAATATCAATGCGTCATCCTAATAAGAAGATGTTTACACGCAGGCGTTCTTGTCAAATATCTACCTGCTAGTGTAAACTCACAGAAACTCAAGTAAAAGCATAAAGTTGGCACCACGAGTATGTCTTTTCCAAATGCTCTGTAAATTGGACTTGGTTTTAAAAACTTTACTTTAGGTTAAATTTCCAAATAATTAAAGCCTTGTACTCAAAAAATAATATAAATTTTATTTTTATTTATTTTTCTTAATAAATAATATTTTATTTTTAAAGGATAAATTGCCCCAAAAATGTATAAAACCATTAATAAGTAACCCTTACATTGTAACTTAAAAACAATGTTTTTATTTGCACCAATAAAAGTTTCCAAAACATTAAGTCATAAAGTTTTTGTTTATAAAAGTGCATTACTTTGTAACGTTTGCAACAAGAAGGCTATAAAATACATTGATGATCAATATTTTTTCTTAAAAAACTAAAAGTAAGTTTGGCTAAAGGAAGATCTATGTGTAGTCATAAACAAAATATAAAGTAGATTGAAGAGCAATATTAAATACATTAAATTTAAATTACTGGTTTAAATTTACATTTAGTTTATCTCTGAAAAATTATAACTAATGTGGTAATAGTTTTTTTGTAATTTAAAAGGTTCTAAAAGTTTTTTATGGTCATTTAGGCTTAAATAAACTGATTTTATGCACCTCCTTTGTGTATAACTCTACCACCGGATCAAGTGGTTGTTTTTGCATGCCTCGCAACTATACCTAAAAATATTTTTAATTAAACATATTAAACCACGAAGGTGCCATTTCTGGAACGTAACCACAAATGACTAGGTATTTTACCGGGTTGTCTTTTTTTTTGTAATATGCAACAAAATAAAAAAATAATGAAGTCGGGTAATACAAATGCTAAACTGGTTAATGGTAATAACTAAAATAACAAAAGCATTTTATACTTTAATATTATAATATGGTATTACGCAACATTATTTTTTTTCATATTTTTAACTTATAAGTGAGTTTTATTATTGTTTTAAAGTCGGTTATTTTTTTTTAACTTTTTATCAATATTTTGCTCTCTTGAAGACATAACGTTTTTACGACTTTGATAATAGCATGGAACTAAGTGCCAGAAAAGGTTATAAACATAATATATTATAGGCGATGAGGATGCTATGATCTTTACCAATCGGTAGAGACCAGGGTAAATTATTTTTAAAACGAAAAAAATATATAGTGAAATAAGACCCATTGTAAAAGGTAGAAAATATTACAAAACAAAAAAAAACGAGGCGATCTGATTCAATAGAAAATTTACGTGTCAAAAAAAGGCATTTTCAAAAGGTCGGCAAGCTTTTTGTTGGTTAAAATCTCCACTTTCCGATGGTTTGAAAAAAGTAAATATGACCACTGTAAGTTTTCTCAGAAAATGAATTTTTATTTATTATTATTATTATTATTTATTTTGTCAGAAATCGATAAAAACTGTTTTTACCCTTAAAATTTCACCCCCTTCCACTTTCCGACCCCAGATCGCCTGTAATTTATGTTTGCTTTAATTTTTGTTATTTACTTTACATTTTTAAATGGGCTTTATTCTTTTTTTTTTGGTTTCAAAAATAAATCGACTCTAGTTTAATAATAAAAAAATGGATCCGATTTTTTGCGTTTTATGTTACCATGGTTTTTTAACACCATTAGAAGGTAAAGATTTTAAAGAACGAAACGCCATTCGACTTTTTGAAAAATGCTGATATTTTGACACGTGAATTTTCGATAGAAAATAAGGGTATTTTTTAATACTAGGTCAAAAAAATTGATAGTAATAAATTTTTAAAAATTAAAAATAACTGGGACAAATAAAGGTACATTTTCATCAAATTTCGTAAAAAAGTAATTGCTTTTGTAGAAGATAAAAATAAAACACCAAAAACGTGGTTTTTTTTTAATTTTTAACAAAAATTGTAAGGTTAGGTAAAGAAAAGCTATATACAAAAGTAGTACATCTTTACATTGCGTATAACTTTGCAATTTAACTTTTTTACATAAAACTTGTAGTTTGGCCGGAAATCTGGAAAAACTGTATTTTACACCCCCTTCACCCCCTTCACGACCTCTGATCGCCTGGAATTTATTTTTTCTATAAATTTTGTTACATTCACTACCTTTTTAAGTGAGTATTATTTTACTTTATTTTTTTTACTCTTTACTGTTTTTAAAGGCACTGGTCTAGTAAGCCCCGCCAGTCAAAAGGGCCGGAAAAATTTTATAAACGAAATTCTGTAAACCATATTTTTAACTTTAAACTGGATTTCTTTTCTAATGTGACAAAACACATAGAGCCCTATTAAAATTAAACCACATTATTTGCAAAGCCATTTATTATGCATAATCCTTACAAATAACAGCAAATCACAAGCTCGATTACAGAGGAAATAAAAGGAACAAATGTGCAAGCTCTTTCCATACTAAACGAGGATCATTTACGTTATTTATTGCGGCAATTTTATTTGCTTTTGGCCAAACTTTAAATGTAAATATAAAACTGAACGCAACGGATAAAATAAGCGACATTATTGTACTTTAATATACAGGGTGGTTCATAAGTCATGAGCCAAATTAGATGAAAAATTGTGAAATTAAAATGTTGCGATTTAACTAAGCTTACCTTAGTAAAAAGTTAATAATACATATTATACAGGATGTTCATTTCCCGGTAAAACGTTATTCGTATTGTTGTTTCTGTAATTATATATATTTTTTTGGGAAAAGCCTTTTTTAAAACATTATGTGTGTAGCACAAAGTTGTAAAAAATAAAACGATTTTTAAGGATATACCAACAAAGGAAGATATAACCATAAATAAGATTAATTTTTTTTTGAATCTGAAAAAGTCTTAAAAACAAAATCTATTTTTTATGGCTACTTAACTAAAAATTAATTATTATTATAACAGTATGAATTAAAATTTAAAAAAATTAATTTATAAAATATTTTTTTTAATTTTATTGTACTACTGTACCAACTGTAATTAGAATTTTGTTTTCTTTTAAAATATAATAAAATTCACTGGTTGTGTAATTTAATATTTTTAAGTAGCACTTATTTTCGGTTAAACCAGAATTGAAAGAAAATGATTAAAAAGGTAAATCATGCATTATAATGTCAATTTTCGGTACACCAAACCTGCGAGAAAACCCAGTATATATTTGTCAAACATTAACATATTTACTTGCTATCTAAATTCACGGTAATATTTTACCGTAGAGATATGGATACCTGTAGGTATTTTATTTAACTTTAAGCATTTAGGCACGTAGATAAAACACAAATTTCCATATTTTATTTTCTTTAAGGCTTAAACCTTTTACAATCTGAAAGTTTTAAGAAATGTGGCTGGTCTTTTATTTTCGGGTAAATTTAGGAGATTTATGTTCATTGCCATAGGCATATTTAACGTTTCTTTAATGTTTTTTTTTGTTAAACTTTATTAGGTTTAATTTGTTATCAATACGAAAAAATATATAAAGATACCTTAATACCTCAATATCCCATTTATTTAAATATTATGTGAACTGGGTGATCATTCGTAGGTCGGCACTATTGCTAACTTAATTATTATTGAAGATACGAAGTCGGTTGAATCATGGGAATACCCAGGATTTTGTTTAGAAGAGGACAGGCAGAAAAAAAATATTATAAATTTATTTAGTTTTTATTTTTCCTTACTGGGTAAAATTTCCAAGATTATGGTCATAACTTTTTCACAGACGATACATTATTAATTTATTAAGTGGTTTCTAAAAAAGTTCTACTTCAAAAAGCGCCTGTGATGCAGTACTTAAATGTTTAAAATCAAGTGCTCTTTCAAGCCACCCTCGTTATATATTCATTATATACAGAGTTTTTCCTTATTGCGGTAAAAAAAATTAGGGGAATATTCTTAAACTAATGCTTTCAAAAATGCTTGCATAAAAATAGGTCCGAAAATGCAATATTTCTAAAATACTGAATAGCCAAATTTAAAAAAAACTTTTTAATTTTTAGTTTAAATCATTTTTAATTTTTAGTTTAAATCATATTCTGATATTTTTAAACATTTGCAGTAAAATTTATAGCCAAAGAGGCTTATGTAGCCTTTTTTAAGTCCAGTGGCGTATGGCACCTGAACAAATGTTTCCAACCAAAAAATGTACGTCACTGGCTTTTGTGCATTATTTTGTATTTTTATTAGAAAAATCAGAAACACAGAATATTTTTCGGACCACCTAACATGTTTTTTTTTAATTTTTACTGAAAATTATTTATCTGCACCAACAAATGCTAATGTAAACAATAAAAACATCTAAACTAACCAATTTTACTAGATAAAGTGTTTTTAAAATTCGTTTAAAGAGATCTTTTTAAATAAGTAATATAATATACAGTGTTCCAAAAAAAGTTAATTTTTTGTAATAAATCGGAAACCCGACGTTAAATTGTTTTTTGGTTGGCAGCCCGTTTTAATCAGCAAAAAAGTACTACAACTTCACTAGTTCAACCGATTTCGTATTCCCAATAATAAAGAAGTTTGTAATAGTGCCAACTTAAGAATGATTACCCTGTATAACTACAAACGAAACTTAAAAAGGCACTTCCTAATGTTGCTTTATAAAAATGTTCCTACAAACATAATATTATGTCCGGAATCCAAAGACACCCTCAGTACTTTAGTATTTATACTCTGTCCAAGTTATATACTCGTATATACAAAACTTTAAACCGTAATTAATGCGTAATATCGCGTTTTCTATTGGTAGGGGAGCCCAAGAGGAGATATTGGAATTTACTACAGCGCGGCAGATTAATATACCGGAGGATACCTTGTATCCGGTTAAGTACCTTTACCAAATATGAGATCCGTATACAAGGCCAATCATAAAAAACAAAAATATATTTATCAGAAATTGTCAAGCGCGTCAGATTAAAATAGGGTGAGTTCATTACATGCTAAACAGTGTATATTCCACCAACCTGACAATTTAAGAGTGACGTAAAAGAAACGGAGATCTACAAAAAAAACGTTCAATTATCATTTCCAAACCTGGCTATTTTTTAATTTCAAAGAAAATAATTTAGGGATCCCTAAAAATATATAATACGATACGACCCGAACGATTTCCACAAGCCGAAATATTAATGATTTTTTACATATAAGGTTTGTTCCAGCAGAATGTTGAAAACATGTTAGCAACAATCGTAAAACGGAGAAATTGTTACAAACACTAGTCAGAAATGTTGGCAACAGTTTTCTGCTGGAACGAAAAATAAAAAGGCGTGCACACTGCCTTTACGTCAATACAAAAAAGGTTATGTTAAAAATTTGCCAGTAATGTTTGAAGAAAGTTTGCAAAGTTTTCAAATAGTTTCCAACATATTTCTAACATCTTAGAACTACTGCTGGTACAACAAACAATTGTATAATTTTACAAACATGGCACAATAAATTTGACGTGCGCAGAATCCGAATAGTTGCAAACATTTCTGACAGCCTGCTGAAACAAACCTATTTAAAGGTCTATAGCCGCTTCCCCACCGATAAAAATATATACATTATATATATTTTTTCTTTTTATCATCCAAGTTTTGCAACCCAATAGGTCTTTATTACTACGTTTAAATCGAATAGTTGAAGCTAGCTTGAGTTAAAGCGGCTTTTAAAAGTGGCTTGAAAAGAGCGATATAAACGCGCTTGAAAGTGACTTGAATCGTTCAAGTCAAGCCTGAAAATAGGTAAGGTTGACTTCACTGACGCCGATAAGAAACACGCTATAAACTATTCAAGCGGACTTAATAACTGCCTAACTTCAAATGAATGCTTCCTCGAACGTCATCAGTGTTAATTTCATATATGATTTTTATAAAAATACGAGTGGAAAAACAGGTGAAAAAACTTTAACAACACGGGACAAATTAAAAAGTAGGGTTTGTTTTTCATTTGATGTCTACTGTGAAGTTGGATGCAAAACTGCCGCATGCGTATGACGATGGCCTGAAATGTGCTTGACCTCGATTTTCAATCAACTTTCAAGCCACCGAAATAAACACGTAGACTTAGAAATTGCTTTAAGGCCGCTTTGCTTTCAAGCTAGCTTGAACTATTCGATAAAAACGTAGTATATGACGCTCGAGTAAATCCCCATTTAGCACCGTGAGCTATTCTAGTAGTACAGCAAGGCAATAAAATATAATTGTTAACCTAAAGCATTGCCTTTTAACCAATAGCTGTACAGAAAACGCGATATTACGGTTTGACCATGATTTAATTTTTTTATAGGTAACTTGTACAGAATTTAGACTCCCAGTCTTCGTGAATTGTCGAAAATAAAAAAAAATGTTTTATAGGTAAGATATACGGCGTTAAAGTATAAAAATGGATTTTTATAAATCTCTTAAATATACGTAAAAGGGCTTGGTTGGTAAAAATTTTGTACAGCTATTTAAAATAATAAAGCGGCTATTTAGCCTACCGTTTCTTAAAGTTTCACAGTTAAGTTACACATACTGTGTAATAATTTAATTCATTATTTTGTTCATTAGCTTTTAGCCATAAGTTTTTTAAAAAATACAAGTAAGGGGTTTACTTTAGCTTATAAGCGGCAAGGTCAAACATTAGTAGTTGTTTGCTTAATAACTACAATAACATGTTTGAATACAAACTTTCTATCTCAATGCCGCTATCGGATACCTTGGATTAAACTTTGCTAACAAACCTCTAAGATCCTTGTTCTTAATGGACTGTTAGTTTGGGAAAATTAGATGACTTAAAAGTTCTTGGGTGCCCTAGTTCTAGCAAAATAAAATTTATTTTTGCACAACTGAACTCAAAGTTATTTTTTTTCAAAGTAGTATTTCATTTGTATAAGTAACAATTCTATGCAGCATGTTGTCATCAAAATAAAATTTTCAAGCTTGCTATAGAGTTTTTTCCCTTTAGGTTTATGCGGGTGCAGAATATATTTTTTTTCTATCCGTGTATATTAAAAAAGTTTTAAGGTGCTATCTGTAACCACTGCTTTTATTAATTACTCTATTGTAGATGTCCTAAAGGTACTTTATAGTCACAATTCATTTTCATTTGGTTTATTCACTATTTCGACTGCCTAAACTTCAATATTCTTTTTAATAAACATGTCTTTTTCGATGAGGTCACGGGTGACCTCGTGTTGTCGTTTAAGAGTTAAATCCCAGGCCACTTTGACACACAACAATATATTAAATTACAACTGTGTCTATAGCTGGTTTTACACTTATTAAACTCCTCGTATAAAATATTTGATACAATTTGTTTAAAGACAGAAGTGTAATATATGAAATTATTTGACAAACTTCTTTAAAGCAAATATCAGGGTAAAAACCACAAACCACACCAATCACGATAAATTAGAGTTTAAGTAGTTGCCCTGTCAATTATTAATTTATTGGGTTGATGGTTTTGTGTTTTGCATAAAATATTTGACGAGAAATAGGACCTGTTCTAATCCTTCAAAAAAATTTGACAAGGCAACCTTGAATTTCTTTGATATCCAATTTTCTGTTTCATATTATTACATTTATTCAGGTAAACTTGGTCCAACTTATTTGACAAGAATTAAAAATAGCTTATCAGATTTCCTGTAAATGTGGTGGGGAAACAAAAAGACCACTAGAAATTAAAATTAGGGCTCATTAAAAACATACGGAACGACGTAAAACGTTAAGATCGGAAGTGGTCAAACATGTTTGGTCAAAATATCACTACATACAGTGGTCGAAAACCAAAATTATTTACAAAAAGAACTCTAAAAAGAAAAGAAATTTAAAATAAGCTTTTGTGATTTAAAATTACCAGAACGTATTTAGTAAGCCTAGTATCGACATACCAAACATCTGGCTGCCGAGCCGATGCTGAACCGTGTAAAATAGGTAAAGTTTCGGTGAACAACGCATAGTATATAAGTCGTAGTTTCTTAAGAAAAGTCTTAGATATCATTTAAAAACGGTTGGATATTAACAACATCCAAAACAGGTTTATCAGTTAAAAACAAAAAACAACCGAAGTCCAAGAAAGTAGTATTATTGAAAACTTCACATTGTCTACCACCTTTAAAAATACATTTAGTTGCGTAATTTCAGGACACGGTCGGCAAAGGCTTTTGACATACAAATATTTTTTGGTCCAAGGATTAAACCTAAAAATCCTAACAAAGCTGCAAAAAGTACTGCTATGAACTTTATATTTTGGAAAAAAAAATTCTTTAGTTTAAAACGTATTTACAAAAACTGACTTTTTTTAATAGGTTTTCCTATTTTTACATCAGAACTACAACTGGAAAAATAATAATGCATCAAGAAAGTTTGAAGGTTGTTGAAACGAATAACGTTTATTTCTTAAAGACTATTTTAAACAATCAAACTTTATTTTTTTAACTGAATTCAAAGGCTACTCTCGAATAATAAGAACTTAGTTAGGGCTTTAATACAAGAGTTATCCCTAATTTTCTTTTAAAATATTTTAATTACTATTATAGTTATTATTTCAAAAGCCAACACAATTTAAAGGTAACATCTACAGGCCATTTATGAATAGTGTTTACAAGAAGCCTATTTGATCAAAAAATGTTAATATATATATTTATATATATATATTTAAGGGAACATAAAAAAATGTATATTTTTAAATGTAAACTAACTTAATTTTACATGTTTAAACAATTTTTTTTGTGTAAACTTATTTCGAATAAAGCGTGAATTTAATAAAGAGTATTATTACGAATTTTTATTGAAATCAATTTGTCCAAAGCATAATAATTTAATATTCGAAAATGCATTAATGACATTCGTTTACAGCTCGAAAATGGTGTTGAATATGGATAAAAGTGGGTGTTCAAATAGCAAGTTAAGATTTTTTTTTTTTTTGTAATTTTAAAGTTTTTTTGTTAGCTTGTTATAAAATAACTGTTTGTGTTACTTTCTAAAAATTACAAAATCAGTTTATTAAAACGTTTTAATAACCCTGTAAAAAAACAATGTCTATAATACTTTCTGCATGTTAACCGCTAACGCAATTCATATTTTGTGTAAATATATTACAATATATAGGTAAACACTTTTATCAAAAAAACTTGTTTTTAAACAATTAAATATTTTTAGTCTGATTGTAGCTACAAGTGCAAAGAAAGTTTACCTAACTAAATTTATTCTGAGGTCCATTGGTATCACCAATTTCCAAAATAACTATAAATACCCAACAGCTTTTTTAAGTAAAAATTCAAAATTACATTAATATTTTATACAGTCTGCTTCTCAATTGTAGTAAAAAAGGTTATTTTTGAAAACAATATTTTTATATACATAGGTCTAAAAATTCATGGTTTTGCTAGATAGAGTGTATGTACTTTAAAAAAAAATCGGATCTTAATAGGGCTAATTAGGCATTAACTAATTTATATTTATTGTGTCCAGTGTTGCCACATAAACAAGTTTTTCTTACAAAAATAATGTACACCACTGGTTTTTGTGCCATTTTTAAATTTTCTTTAACTTAAGCAAATAAAAAACATTTTTATGTTTTTTTATATATTTGGGTGGCTGTAATTATCTGTTAGCAAAAAATCCTAATTTGGTAAAAAAACTGTTTTAAAAATTTTAAAGTGTAAATAAATAATTTAAGACTCTATATCTTAAGTACGAAAAATATTACCTCAGTTAGGAAACACCCAGTATAAAACAACTAAAAAGTGCTTATTATCTTTGCATATTAAAAACTGTATCAAAACTAATTTATGCATCATTTTATTATGCCTTAAGAAAATAATATTTTCTCCAAAAAGACTGTATTTCTCATCAACGAATAAAAACATAATATTAAATTTCTAAAAACTGTACTTACTACGCCGGTAAAATAATCGCTTCTTTTTGTTTGGGTTTTAATGAGCGATTAGAGCGGATAATGGAAACATGGATAATGCCAAAGAGATTATGTCCAATTAATTTTTACGGATAAGCCCGTGATTCTCATTTTAAAACATTTTATATTATGTTATTTAAGATTAAATCTAATAATTTTAACAACTGTTATCATTCTTTGTACAACAGTTAATAAAAAATAATACAAACATAAACAATTTGCAAAACGCGAAATGTACGGAGACAAATTTATTAGAAAAGTCATTACTAATGTACTAGGTCTATTAAAATAGGATTTGGTTTGGCAAATAGTATAAAAACTAAAGAGTTTTTGCTTTTTTTTATTTAAATTCATAAATATAGATTTAATAAAATTTTAACAAAATATTATATCTTTTAAAGTCTAGAGGTACTATTTCTAGTACGTATGTTAGGATAGGAGGATGAGAGGGTCCAAATATTAAACTGTCATGGTATGTGTATTCAGTACTGTTTGACATTTTATCATTAAAAGATTTAGCCCCCGGCGCAACGTCGAAAACTTGTTCAACTGTATTATGAAAATCATTATTATCCAAGGAATGTGTTTCGTGAGCTTTGGGCAACTTATGGTCCACGCATAATCGGCGTACCGAGCCGACTATTGGTTGTACCATCACAAAAATTTGAACTCCAATTTTCATAATTGGATAATTCTTGACCAAATGGGCTACATCCAGCACGTAGTGCAGAAAATATAGTGGCAGTAGCTGCGAGTATACGCGATGATCCTGACGAATCGATTTGGCGCTGGGAAATTGGAGCTAAAGAACAGACCATGCTGGGCGCAGTCTAATGTAAGATATAGCTTTTCCGTATGCTTATACATATTACTAAATAAGATTTATTCTTTTAATTTTAAATTTTTGCTTAAAAAAGGACCTCCAAATAAATCACGCATAAGGGGATTGATAAATTTTCAAAAAAAAAAAAAAAAATAGATGAATGTCAAAAAGAAAAGAACAAAAAATGTAGCTTATCATTTTTAAAAAAATGGCTTGTTACCTTGTTTTTTAATATTTGTCTTAAGAAATACCGGTCTAACATACTTAAGAATCTGTCCATTTTCTCAAAGAGACTCAACATAGATTTAACTACAATTTAAGGAACAAAGTCAGAGTCTCAAATTTGTCAAATATATATTAAAATTTAGGTGACATGTTTCGCCGTCTCCGGCAACATCAGACCTAAAATAATTTATAAAACCCGTTACACAGAGAAATAAATAACAATACAATAACAAAACTCACCTAACTATTTAAAAACAACAGTTACATTGACATAACAATAAAATAAAACAATCAATATAAATCAGCTAAAATCGAAGAAGAAGAATGAGGTTGAGTAGTTAATACAAAATGTATAGGGTACGGTAGAGCGGTAAGGTAGACATAGCTTTATAAGGTTGCCCCGGTAGCACAGGCCTAGTTTATAGTGAAGAAATAAAGAGAATAACCAATATGACATTCGACGACAATGAAGGGTCAATTTTTATTATTGTTTAAGGTTATTAAAAATTAAATGAGGTTCAAAAGTGAACACTTCATTTACGCACGTAAGAATAGGGCTTGTTTTGGCTTTCGAAATTTTCAATTTCTCCAGCAAGTCCAGTTTATTTCCCTTGTCACACACATGCAAAACTTTTATATTGTCAGGTGTTTTGACGTGATGTCCTGATGTAAGTAGGTGGTTCGCAAAAGCCGAATTAGTGACAGAGACATCAGTGTTATTATATTTTTCGTATTGTTTTATATGTTCTCCTACTCTTGTAGATATTTTTCGACCTGACTGGCCAACATAGACTGCAGGATAGTCGCCACATTCAAGTGAATATACACCAGATTTAGAAAGTTGGTCTACAGGATCCTTCGACCGAACCAAATGTTTTTTAATGAATTGTCCGTCCTGAAAGCAATAGAGATCCCGTATGGTTTAAAAAATTTGGCCAGTTTATGAGAAACACCACCAAAAAGGTCATAGAACGAAAGTTACAAATTTCTTTAGTTGTTGAATGTATTATATTATAGGACAATTTATATTTGTTAAGAAATTTGAAATAAATTTTATTAATTGTGTTTACTGGAAAACCGTTATTAACCGCCAATAATTTAATGACATTAAGCTCCTTCTTAAAAGCTTCATCAGATAAGGGTAAGTTGAATAGCCTGTATAAAAATGATTTAAAAGCTGCATATTTATGACTATAAGGGGAATTTGAATTAAACTGAATAATGTTGTCAGTTGCTGAAGGCTTTCTGTATACCTCAAATTTATTTTAGGTCTAATGATGCCGGAGACGGCGAAACATGTCACCTAAATTTTAATATATATTTGACAAATTTGAGACTCTGACTTTGTTCCTTAAATTGTAGTTAAACCGGTCTAACATATATCGAAATAAATATTAGGTTAGCTTTTCAAATAACACATAGTTTTCTAACAAGTGCACAAATTCATACTTTCTCGCACGCAAAAGTTGTTAGATAAACGACGCAAAGCGAAATTCTGTTAAGCTTTAAGTGCAGGAATGACACTTTGGGCAAGTGTTAGGAGCAATATATATATGTGTCTTAGAAAAGTAGAAACATATATAAACTCAAAATCACAAAAAAGCCAATTACGTAATTTTATGAATTCTACTGAAATAATCGTACTTACTTACGCTAATAAAGTCACAGTGTCATGACCTTTCACATGACAGTTTTTCAAAGTTAGGTTAGGATACTTATTAATAAAGAGAAAAAGACAACCTTTTTTTTGTTAGTTTAATTACTGTTGGATCAGTAAGCTCCTTCCAAAATTATACATAATTAAAGAAGTTGCGGGAAATGATAAAAGTTTATTAGCTTTATATTAATAAATAATTTTTCTAAGATAATTAATTAATATAAAAACCCCGAAAAAAATGTTACGAACAGAAGTAACTATAAATTTTTTTACATTTTTGTTTAAGGCACTATTTAATTAGCCCTTAACCACAAACGTGCAATTTTTGTAACGCAACCACTAACGTGATGCCTTTCCGACGCTACGTAATATATCTTTATTTTATAGGTTGACATGCTTTTTTCATTAAACGGCTAACATAGTAGAAAAAACTATTTTTATTTATGCCTATTAAAAAAAAAAAATGTTACAAGTAGTTAGTTTTGGCCAAAATTTAAAAAAGACAGGTTTTTCTTTGTCATAAATATACATTTTATAATTGGAAAGCAAAAATATGTATTTATACACATGTATATGTAAAACTTACATTTATTCCTATAAACTAAACATAAATTATTAAAAAATGTACATAAAAAAAAATACAACTCTTTAAAATAAAATTTTTAAAGACATCCGGAACACAATTTTTTGCTGTAAAATACGTAGGCAGTTTGCCTTCTTTACTTCAAATAGCAAGTATTCCTATTGGTTAATTGTTCCAGTTTATTTAATATACTGATTTTAGGGTCAACCTAAGAAATCACGAGAAGATAATTTAATTCGTCGAGATACACGTGAAATTCTTGTTGTTTTGATAAGATGTGACGTAAATCACTCTTTTTATTTTGTCACCATTTGTGTGCTATTTTTGTATCCGTTTCGGATAATAATAATTATTATTATTAGATCCTTATTTTAAATAATTTTTTAAGGATTCCAAAAATGTAAATATTATCATGGTGTATAATAGTCCTCCATTTTCCTTTTTTATTTAAAGAATACTAGCACCCGGCGTTTAAGAGTTAAGGGTTTTGTATTTTTAAGCAAGCACTTGTTAACTAATTTTTAAAAGTTTAAATTCAGGCATTCATCAACTTATTACTTTAATTATATAAACAGTTAATAATTAATACAAAATACAAATATTTCTAAGAAACAACCAGAAACAATAACCGTTGAATGTCTATGTCTAACACATTTTATTTAATTAAAAAATGGTTGTCGTTTGTCTTTACTATACATAAAAATGGCAAAGTTCTTATTATATTTGGTTATAAAAGTATTTTTTTCTGTTAACCGTATTCATCGAAGTGGTTTAAGTCGCCTTTAAAATGACAATTTCTTTACTTCCAATAGCTTTTGCCAGTCTTTACATTTATTTGTTGTTGCTCCAACAACGAATTACATTTCATAGGTTAAAGGTATAGGTTAAAAATAACTTTGTAAAAAGCTTTTTACGTCATTACTTTTTCTTTGTGGTTAATTAAGATTTTACGATTTGGGGATTTTAGAATTTTTAAATAAAAGTTAACCCAAAAATTTAAAAAAAACAACAATATTTTTATTTTAAGCCAAAAATTCTAAAGCCTGTTTAAAGGTTTATTACTTGGTAAGGTTTTATGGTTATATGCAGTATTTTTTAAAAAATAGTTTCTAACAAACAATTTAATTTTACGTTTTTTCAGAAACAATTATTTTACAACTTATTTTTTTTTAAATTCATATTATCCAAAAAAATTTATGTTGTTATCTATGATTTTTTAATAGTATATTATAAGACGAGCACAAAATGAGTATTCCGTGCGAGTTGCACACTATACTTTTTCTTCGACTATTGATATATGAAAATAGTTAAAATAACTTTTCTTTAAACCTTTATTAGTACAAACAATAAATTTCCGAGTTGTAACAGAGTATTTGACATAATAGTCTACCATTTTTTTTATCAAGTATTAAATAATTTTAATACTACTTGACTTTACATACATATTAGATATTTTTATACTCATGTGTGACTAAAAAAATAGTGACCTAGGCTGAAGAGTCATATTAAAAAACGAAGTCTTCAAAAACATATACAAATTATCTTATTTATGGACATTTAAAGCACAATACAAGGGCGGTGGGTAATGGATGTGGATAATGAACATGAGTTATGTCCTTGGGTTATAAACATTATTACCTGTTTAAAATCACAATAATACCGTATACATTTTTTAACAGTCGTAAAAAAGTTTTTTAATAATTTTTAGCTTATTCTTAATTTATTGGGAACCAAATTACTTTTTAAATTTAACTAAAAGATAAACTTTAATATACATATTAAATACATAATTAGTAGCAAGACAAACAAAAGAAATTTTTAATATGTTATTATTGTTTACTTAAAATTTTGCAATACATTATAAAATAGTTTTTCTATTTTTATGATAAAAACCGTTTTTTTAATGTTAAAAAGTTTTAATAGCATTTCATCGTGGTTTTAACCATAGCTGTATGAATTTTACATAAATATTAATTTTTCTAATAGCCTGAAAATACTTGGATCTTAATTTATAGAAAACCGAATTTGATACATTTAAATTCTTGCTTTAAAACGATTAAATACTTTGCAGATATAAAGCTTTTTAAAAACTAAATTAGACAGATTAATGTCAGTACGGTAAAGCAAACTGTCAATTATTTTTTAAATTAAATGTATTTTTTCAATCGAGTATTAAAATTTTCTAATTAATATTCTAAATCAGCTTTCACTTTCCTGCAGAGGATTATTATTTGGCCCCTTTGATACCATAAATTAAAATTCAATTTTGGTTTCCCTTAAGGTGATTGGTTTAGTCATAATAAGTTGTCCTGCATTTAGTTTATTATAAAAAAACGGAATTTATATATGGGGCCAACGAAAATATTAGGAACGTAAGTGGTTTTTATTGGTGAAGTTTCTGTTCTAAACATCACTTATTTTTTATAATTGCTCCATGGGAATGTATGTGTAGTGCTAAGAATTAAAGCAATTTTATTAGAACTTATCAAATAGATAGCATCAGAGAACAAACCACAAGAGCATTTTATTTAAAACGTACCAAATATACAATAAATAACTACAGTGAAAGGTTATATATGGGATTGCAAAAATATGTTTTTGATTTCTTATAAAAAAAATAAGAATTATAATAAATAATTTTAAAACCATATTAAATTTTCGAATAAATTTTAATTTTTTGTTTGATAATTTGTATCAAAAATTATTTCATCTAAAAGGCAAACAGACAGATAGATTATTTTACCGGTCACCTAACTAAGTACAATACATATCACTTACATACTAAGTACAAATACATATATTAAATTCATCCCATTTTAAGTCATTCCATTTTTAGGAATAAGGGATTTTTTTGCTATATTTTTTTGCTATTTTAACCAAATACGTTATTTAGTTTCATTTTTGAATAGTCAAATAATTTTTACTTTTTGACTTATTATAATGTTTATAACTAAGTCAGGCATCAAAATAAGTAAGGTAATGGAGAAATGGCTAAAAAATAAAAAAAGAAAAGTATACGCTCTAAAAATACATAAGTTAGTACACCCAAAGGATAATATAGTAGTAATGAAGATATTAGCAAAGAATTTATTGTAAAAACAATGCAGCTTACAACAAAACACCATATAAAATATGGTTATAAATAACATTTTCAAGTAAGACTAGCTGATTATCGTATTTTATTGAATTGTGTAAGGTAGTTTGGCTTTTTTATTCTAATAAACAATAATTCTATTAAAATACTTTTATTTAAACCTTAAAGGTTTTTTCATTGAATTACATTTTAATCAGAAAAGAAAGTGCGCCTTATATTTAAAGTGAATGTGAGTCATAACCCATACAGTGTTCGTCAAATATATGGACGCAAATAAAAAAATACACATTCCACAAAAAAAATATTATAATTAAAAGTTGCTTTTTTTAAACTCAAAATACAACTGCCAAAATAAAATATTTTCAGTTGTATACCGGTGAGATATAATAATATGAAAATGGGTTAAGAGTAAAGTACCCTTATGTCTTAGAATAAATCAAACCATTATTTGAAAACGGTATTTTGAATTAAAAGTAGTAGTTAAATATAAAGTCACCTATCTCAGAATTTTTAGTTTTTTTAATTTTTGCTATTATTTTTTCGCTACTCTAAATTAAAATAAAAACGATGCACTTTTATGCTAACCTTTTATCGGATGTAATAGGTATGAAATGTAAAATTTTAGTTTCAATTAATAACAAACCGAAAAATAACTTAATAATAATAGGTTTTAGAAAATACTCATATTTTTGCGTACAAATAAAAAAAAGTTAAATTAAAAAAATGTATTAACAAATAACCCAAACATTAAAAATAATTATTAAAGCCTTAACCCCTTAACTAAAGGTGCATTGTTTCTATTTGAATACAGGGTATCGCAAAAATAATACCAAGAAATAAAAAGAAAGTTTTTGAGATAGGTGGCTGTGACTTTATATTTGACACCTATTTTTAATTTAAGATACTTTTTCCAAATAATATTTGGATGTATTCTCAGAAATAGGGCCACTTTACTCTTAAACCATTTTTTTATTTTTGTATCTCTCCGCTATACAAATAAAGATATTTTAATTTTGGCAGTTGAATTTTGAGTTTAGTAGAAAGAAGCACTTTTTAAGGATTTTTTCTTGTGAAATGTGTAATAAAAAAATCAATTTGCGTCCATATATCTGACAAACATTGTATATTAAATATTTTTATTGCCAGTATTTATGTTTAAAACACCTAAATTGAAAAAATTACCGATCCTTTAAATTTAACACATAAAAATAAATTATTTGTATCCTTAAATAGGAACAAAAAAATATTTTTATGTCAAATTTTATAAGCTATTAAATATACAGAACTAAAGGGTGATTAAACCTAAAAATTTGTAAATCCCTAACTTAAAAACAATTTCAGTTTTATTTTAAAAACTGTTTACCTAAGCACTAACTTAAACTTAAGCCACTTTATTCAGTTTATCCAATATTTACCTTTATTTATTTTTTTATGTTTTCTTCTAAAAGCTTGTATTTTTTATTGCCTACCACTTTATGTGGTTGTTTTGTTGCTACTGTACGTGACATTTTTAGTATGTCTTAAAATAAAAAAGCTATTAAGAATAAGGAAACATTGTTTTCCTTGACAATTTAAAATTAAAACAATTTAAATTTCGTATTGTCGAGTAAGGATCTTGTTGCACATCCGCCCCGAGTGTCTAGCAGTTTAATTTGTACAAGGCGTGCATAATTTTATGTTTACTTTAAATGTTGTGATTAATAATAAAATTGCATACAGTTTTTAGTACATTAGGGCTTTAAACCAAGTATTATTGTCTAAAGACTAAGCATGAGTCAGAATAGATACAATATTAAAAATTAATGCGTTTTTATAAATTTTTAAGTTCAAGTTTGTTAACTTTAACAGCCTAAATCAAGGTTAAACCGATAAAAAACTTGTTCGTACCTACCCGTCGTGGCCAATGCATATTATGTTTATATGCTTTTTTCATTATTGGGTAAAAAACATATTTAATTTAAAATTATTAAAACCTAATAAAAAATTTAATACTAAATAGAAAAAATTGCTTTTTAATGTTTCAAAAATTATCAGAGCATCTCTACAATTGTTTCGCCTTTCTAGGGCTTCATTCATTCATTCATCGATGGATATAAACATTAAAAATATTGACAACCACATTGAATTCGATATTTACAGAAAACCAACGACGACAGACACGGTAATAAATTACGCATCGAACCAATCATGGAAAATAAAATTATCTTCTTTTCATAGTTTAATTCACAGACTTGTCACTTTCCCATTAAGTCAATCAAATTTTAACAAAGAACTCTGCATTATTAAACAAATAGCAAGAAACAACGGATATAAAGAATCACTTATTGATAAATTGTTAACAAAGAAAAAACAAAAGTTAATTGCTAAAGAGTTTTATAGTATTACAGAACCTAAAAACAATAATTTTAAGTTTATCAATTATATACCAAACATCAGCAATAATGTATCCAATAGGCTAGATAAGTTAGGCTGTAAAACTGTGTCTGTAAATAAGAGTAACCTAGGTAGATTATTAGTTAACAATAAAGACACAACAGAAAAATTAGATATGTCAGGGGTTTATAAAGTTAATTGCGCAGACTGTAATGCGGAATATATTGGTCAAAGTGGAAGGAGCATAAAAACAGAATAAAAGAACACAAAACATCAATATTAAATGGTTTAAAAAACACAGGCATTTTAACACATTGTATAGAACAAAACCACTTTATAGATCTTAATAATGTTAAACTACTCCATAGAGAAAACAAAGGTAAAAAATTAAATTTATATGAACAACTAGAAATTAAAAATCACTTATAGACAATACAACTCTTTCTACCAATGATCAAATAAATTTTGCAGATATGCCAATTATAAATAAATTTATTACCACATCTGGGCCGCATAATAAAACCCATAATATTATTTTATAGACCTTTTGGGAAAAACGTGTTAAATGGTTCTGTTTGTAAATATGTCTCTTTTTAAATTTAGTATACGAAGTACTCTTGATGAAGCCCTAGAAAGGCGAAACAATTGTAGAGTAATGCTCTAATAATTTTTGAAACATTAAAAGGCAATTTTTTCTATTTAGTATTAATATTTAAAAAATGTTTCACAAGAAACCAACTGCGGATACAATTCAGTGTAATAAAAAATTGTTTAAGGTATGTATTTTCTGGTAACTGTAAGTTTTTACCTTCAAATTTATAAAAGTTTTGCATATTAAAATTTAATTACTAAAAATTAAGCTCAAATATTTGTAATATTTAGAATTATTTTTATCAGTAGCAATAATACAATTACTTATCAGACCTAAATTATAAATTTAACTTTACCGATTTCAAAACAATTAAATTCCTAACTATAAATCAGATTTTAATTTTCAAGTGAAAATTCTAATTATAATTTACGTCTTTGGAATATTAATTAAATTTTTAATTTTACATTTTTGCTTGATTTGTGCACTATTTTTCTATTCGTTAATGGATGCTTACATTATCTGTTTAAAAACAAGAAAAAGAAACTTTAGTTAGTTATAAAATGTGATTTAAATTACTTATAAGGGGTAATTCATTTGGTACTTTTTCTAGTAGGTATTTTTGGATAAATTAGAGGGTCTAAATTTCAAACTGTCATGGTATTTCTGTTCAGTACGGTTTGGCAATTTTTCCTGGAAAGACTTAGCCCCCGGCACAATGGCTTTTTGTGCGATTCGGGCAACTTATAGCACAATCGGCGTACTGAGCCAACTATTCGCTATACTATCACAAAAATTTAAACTTTAATTTTGAACATTGGATAATTATTTACATAATAAGCCAAATATAGCACAAAGAGCAGAAAATATGGTGGAAATAGCTGCGAGTATACGTGATGATTCTGAAGAATTGTTTAGGCGCTCGGAAATTGGAGCTTAAGAACAGACCATGTTAGGCGCAGTTAAGGCTATTATTTAAAAGCCATATTCTTTAAAAATAAATGTAGGATATGGTTCTTCCTTATAATAATATTTTAAATATCATATATATATTATTTTTAAGAAAGTACCTTCACATAAATCACCCCTGATTATCTTTTTAAAACACTATTTGATAAAGTTTTTAAAATGAATATAAAAATAATAGGTGAAATTTACTAAAATAACAGAATTTTGCACGGAACCAATCGGTAAAGAACAAAAATTAATTTAAAAAAATACCCAAATATTTAAATAATAATTTATAGTACAATATATAAAATGTTTATTGTATTTTTTACAAAAAAAAAATTGGTATGGTAGCGATATCTGGTTAATGATAAATTCTGTCTTATTTAATAAAAACCTTTCATTTTGTTATAGCATCATGCGAAAAAAACAATTGTGCAATTGTGCATGCTTGGATTTGTAGCTAACAACGACAAAGGTACTGTGATTTAAATATGCGAAACTATCTCATTGCTAAGTAGGTACAATTTTATAACCTACTTTACAATTATTGTTGGAATATAAATTTGTAAGCCTACCCTTTCATAAAAAATATGTTTTACACGCTCAACCAATCTCAAATTTATATGGTATGTCGCTACAGCCATAACACAGTGTAATTATTAACTTTCAAAACATTAACGTAAAAGTGTAAAAAGTATCAAATTGGAATGTTGTTTTAAAATTTACCAATGCAAATTATATATTTTTTTCTTGTTAAGATTGGTAAGGCATTATTCAAAATAAAGTGAACAGAGTGACGAATTTTATAAAAAACTTAGCTTTCTGTTTGTTTAATACAAAAACTGACCCTAGTTTTTATCGCAACCTTAATTCGGTATTTTTCGTCGTTTACTTGCTACGTGTTTTTTGTATCTTCTGGCGTTTTTTAAAACCTTTTTTAATTAAACATAAACATTTTTTAACTTAGTAAAAACATTTTTTAAATTTTGAATAAGAAGTATTTTTGCTTTAAAATAGTAAAAACACTTTTTTATAATATATTACATTCTGTATAACCTACTTTACAATTATTGTTGGAATATAAATTTGTAAGCCTACCCTTTCATAAAAAATATGTTTTACACGCTCAACCAATCCCAAATTTATATGGTATGTCGCTACAGCCATAACACAGTGTAATTATTAACTTTCAAAACATTAACGTAAAAGTGTAAAAAGTATCAAATTGGAATGTTGTTTTAAAATTTACCAATGCAAATTATATATTTTCTTCTTGTTAAGATTGGTAAGGCATTATTCAAAATAAAGTGAACAGAGTGACGAATTTTATAAAAAACTTAGCTTTCTGTTTGTTTAATACAAAAACTGACCCTAGTTTTTATCGCAACCTTAATTCGGTATTTTTCGTCGTTTACTTGCTACGTGTTTTTTTATCTTCTGGCGTTTTTTAAATCCTTTTTAATTAAACATAAACATTTTTTAACTTTGTAAAAACATTTTTTAAATTTTGAATAAGAAGTATTTTTGCTTTAAAATAGTAAAAAAACACTTTTTTATAATATATTACATTCTGTATTTAGATAAAACCGCTATTAAGAAATTGTATATTATGCAAGAAAGGTAAGCCAACTGTCGAAAGCTTACACAATCTTTTGCTGCTTGCTTTAACCTAGAAAAAAGCGCCTTATTTTAGTAAGAATGTTAAATAAAATCTTTTTAGTAGAATAATTAATTACAAGTTAATAATTTTGTTTAGGTATACAACCAGCTAAATAACATAGCAATTTCAATTTTCAATGTATTTTTTGCTGCTTTTATGTCGTAATTATTTTTTTTTCTTTACACCTGGCTAATATAGTTTTAAATTAACAATTGTGAATGATTTATTCCATTCAAAAGTTTGCCATAATATTTATTTTCGCTTTATCTAGGCCACTTGGTAGTGTCCAAAAAGTGTGTACAAAATGCTACTATATATTCCTAAAGACAAATTGGGTAAATCTAAATTATCTCAGAAACGGTTGCTCGTACCGATAAATACTAGGCACTCTTTTTCAGTGCGAAAAATATGGACGAATGACAACTAACTTCTAAAATCATAATATACCGAGGCACAAAAAAATGACATATTGTAAAAGAGCAAAGTACTGCAGGTAGCTTCTTTTACGTTTAACAACAAAAATATGATTAGCTTTCGATTTTTTAATTTAAAAATATCCGTATATCAAATTTTGTAAAAAAATATTAATAAAATATATAAAAATATTTAAATAGATATATATATATATATATATATATATATATATATATATATATATATATATATATATATATATATATATATATATATATATATATATATATATATATATATATATATATATATATATATATATATATATATATATATATATATATATATATATATATATATATATATTATATATATTTTTAAATTAAAAAATCGAAAGCTAATCATATTTTAAAATAATATAGAAAAATAAAAACTTTGACACGCTATATCTTGCAAACGATTAACTTTTTGAAAAAGTTAGTTAAGGTCTTATAAACTGCAAAATGTTCAATAAAAACATTTTTATGCCAATTCTAACTTGTTTAGCATTATCCCTTCTTCCCACCAAAACAAACGTCAGAAAGTTTAAATGGGAAAGGGTTTTAAGTTGTACCTTCAGTTTCTTAAAATTATGTGATTAAGTGAATTGTTTCCGAGAAAACGTACCCTGAATACTTGGTGTCTTTAGCCTTTGTAACTCTTTTATTTCTTTAAATATTAAAATAAAATGTGGTAAGTAGATATATCACCCAAATATGCAATATTTTATAGGATCAGTTTTTGCTGTTACATTCAGTTTAGCCGAAAACAACCCAAATTTTATTATTTAACATGGGAAACCCGGTTTATTTTTATTTATTTACCTGCTGGGTAAGCGAAGTGTCAAAATTATCAAATTAAACCAATTGAAGGGTTTTAGTTTTGATACTCCGTTTACCTAGCGGTTAAGCTGCTGAGGACTTTTGAATGCACTCAATAAAGTGTCATTGTACTCGAAATGGCATTGTCTATTTAAATTAATAAAAAGATACCGGGTATCCCATTTTAAACAGGAAAGTTTAGGTTATTGTTAGCTAAACAGGAAGTAACAGAAAACAACTGAATCCATGAGATGTTGCCTATTTAAGTGAAATACCCACGTACCAATTTTTTTTTAATATTTTAAAAATTAAAAAAATAACAAAGGATATAGACACCAGGTATATGAGGTAAATTTTCTCTGAAACTACTTAACCGATTTAGCAAAATTAAAATCTGTTAATGAGACGATTTAAAACCCTTAAAAAATTAAAGGTAATACTTAAAACCCTTTCTTATTTAAACTTTTTGACGTTTATCTTGGAACTTCCTAAAAATAAAAATAAGCGTGTTTCATATTTTTGTGTACAAATAATAAAATTATAGGGGTGGCTCGTTTTAATTAAAATGCACTGTATTTAATTACTATTAAAAAAATTCTCTTGAACTTTTTAAACCTTGAAATATATATTATATTTTTACTAACCTGTATCTACTAACTTAACATTATACTTTGGCATTACAATTTTGGCAAATTTTTAAATAACTTACACAAATTAAAAAAAAGTTTTTATTTTATACAAAATATTAGTATTCTTGTTAAAAAAAAACAAAAAAATTGGTACTTTTATACACATATACAGGGTGTCCCAAGTCTATTTATACACGAAATAACTTGGATCCTGTAAAAGATACAAAAATAAACCTTAAATAAAAAGAGATTTGGGTTTTAAGATGTCAACAGTATGCTGATATACTTATTAACGATAAAAGTGAAGAAAAAAAACTTATTTTGGTTTTACTTATTTTTAAATAGTTTTGTTACTGTAAAAGTAACAAATAATACAGGGTGTTATAAAAATTCTTTATTATATTTAAGCCTTAAAATATTTATGTAAAAATAAATTGAATAAAAATTGTTAAAAATGGCGGACTACCGTTAATTGCGGAAATAATGAAACTTAAAATTTTATGGTAATAATGCAAACCCGCCACAGTTTTTTTGTGTAATCTTTTTAAGAACTTGTAAAGAGGTTGTTAAATTTAAATTGTTCTTAACGAGTTTATTTACGGACTTATTGTTGTAATAAAAAATATTAAATGGGGCTTGATTTACCTTGTAGTTGCTTTAATGCTTAAAATACCGTCCGTTTGCTTCTCATTTCCTTTCCGCTTGATACTATTTCTTACTGGCGGAAAAATGTTTTTATTGTTAAGCCGATTAATAGTGTAATTACTCAACAACTGAACACTATTAATGGATTCACTTAAAACAAACACATTCATGATAAAATTGCTACTGTTTTTACTTTACTTTTAAATTAAAACTTTATTATTACTTATTTTTTAAAGAAACAAACCTTATTAAACAAACCTCTGTAAAACTGTATAACATACCCAGCGACATACTAAAATTATTATCGAAATCAATATTACCGACGGGTAAAACTGCTTGTACAGCTGCTATCCGTTTTTCATTTATTTTTACATGTAGTGAGATAGCGAAAGGCAAAAGAACTAAATTACTGTGGGAATCGGTACTACGCCGTCATATAGTTTTGGATGTCGCTATTACCAGATCGGCAGCTTATCGCAAATTCTATTAAAAAGCAAAGACGTCAAGCGATATGAAACGGTACGGGTCAGTCGAAGTAAAGACGTGGGATGCTGCGCATCGTTCAAAGCAGACACGTGTAACGTGGCGCATCGAGAGTGCGCGCCCGCTGACGACGTAAAGTGCAACCATGTTCATGTTACGGGCTAGCTAGACTTGGCTCAAGGATTTGGTAAAATATATAAAGTATTCTATTTAAAAAAAGAACCTACTTAACAATAAAAATTAGTTTTTCGAGACACCTTGCATATCAATTATTTAGGATTATTAAGGTAATAAAAATCAGCTGCAAATCCGAAAAATTAAAAACTTTACGTATTTAAGCATAAAAAAAAATAATTATTAAAAATAAGATACTTAAATAAATTTCAACTAATCTAAACACTGGTAATACCATGTTTTACTACAGTTACGGTTGTTTTAAATTGTAAATTCTATATTACTTCCCAGTTGATTTTTTAATTTGTTTTTACGTTTAAATTGCTAATCAGGGAATTAAAGTTTTTGTTTAACTAACTTGTTAAATTCCAGGAAATTTTTTAATAAAAAAGGATTACAAGAGTCCTGTTCCTAAATCTTTTTAATCAAAAAGATATAAAGGGTTACCCAATATAAATTAAACTATTTTATTAAAACAGCATTTTGACAATAAAGAATTTGGGGTGCCACTATTAACTATTTTTCTCAGATAAAAAGACTTTGTTTTTTTTTTGTTTAGGGTGTTTTCATTATGTCGGGTGGTGCTACAGCCTGAAGGCGTATTGTACCATACCATACCGTTTTACTGTACTCACTCCAGCTAGTTTTCTAAAGAAGGTGGTATAGGTGCGCTAGGTGTGTACCGTATGTAAAATCCCCAAAGATTGTTTTTTGTGATCCAGTACCTCACACTCTAATAGTATGTGGGTTACTGTTTCGGTCTCTGCTTCGCATAATCTGCAGTTATGTTCTTCGTTGTATAACCCCAGTCTTTGCAAATGCGTTTTCATTGGAGCATGTACAGTGACGAAACCTGTGATTGTTCTAAGCTAATTCCAACTTATTTTAGGTAGTTCTTTACCTCTTTTAGCGCATGTTCCTCTTAAGCTGCGTCTAGACTTGCAACAATTTGCTAAAAATCCATCCAAAAAAACAACCTATTTGCGCGCTCCTTTGATGCAAAAACCGACAAGCTCTAAATCACTGCAGAGTCATTCCCCAAGCCCTTGGAACGACGTAAATACCTTTTACGTCCACGCTATGTAGGGCTGTGTGGCGCGCTATGCGGCGCGGCTAATTGTTGAAAGTCTGAACGCAGCATTATGTGTATTTTTCCATACATATCTTGAGAAAACCTGTCCCAGTGCAGTCTTTGCTCCTTGCCTAGCCGAAGCATAGCCGTATGTGTATTGTCTTAGTCGACCACACAATGGATGCATATTGTTACAGACTTTCAAAAATGTGTTTAGGTTATAGAATTTTTAAGAGTTAGGATCATTTAATTTAGTTTGTTAATTTATTTAAATAATTTACCTAAATTTTTCCAAGTTTTTTCATAATTTTCGTAGGTTTCCGAAAACGCCCGAATTATCCATTAAGAACTTTTATGCCATCCTGTACTGTGAAATTTTCACGATATTTCTCGAAGATTCTAGATCATTCTTTACCTTCCACCATACTATAAAAGGGCGACGGGAAACTTCCGATCAGTTAGTATAAATTCGACTTTTGTGGTGTAAACTTCGAGACATTGACAAGTAAAGATTTTGTCGTTGTAACCATAGTTACGTTGGATAGTTAATAAAGGTATAAAAACGAAAGCACGTGTTTTATATACGAGGTGATACGGAACATTTGGTGTCAGAAGCGGAACGTAATTACCCAAGGAAGCCGAAGTCTCAAGAAGAAAATTTGAATGCCAGTTGAGACCAGACAACAAACAGCCGTTATGGAGAAAATTAGTGCACTAAAAGCTTATGATGGAAAAACAAGAAGAGTTAAAAGAAGATCTAAAAAAAGAAATGCAGACAAGCCAAGAAGCCATGAAAGAAGACTTAAAATTAATAAAGACGAGCCAAGAGTCCCTGAAAGAAGACTTAAAATTAATGAAGACGAGCCAAGAATCCCTGAAAGAAGACCTAAAGAAAGAAATGCAGACAAGCCAAGAAGCGATAAAAGAAGACATTAAAAATGAAATGAAGACCAATTTAGAAGAAATGAAGAAAAGTCAACAAAAAATTAAGACAAATTAAAAAGAAATGAGGAAAATCAAAGTCAGGCAAGCAGAAACGAGACAACAAATCGAGCAAATTCAAAAAGACATAAAAAAAGGACAAGAACAAATGAAGCAAGAGATAAAAGAGAAGATAGTAAAGATTCGAGAACACCTGAGGGGAGAATTTCATCAATGCCAAGATGAGATGAAAAAGGAAAAGTTGCTTGAATTAAAACTTACAAAAGAAGATGTCAAAGAAGATATAGAAGAAATACAACAAAATGTGCAGTTAGTTCAAGGTGAAATGCAACAAGAAGTGCAACAATTACACCGGCAAATTCAAAATATAGCCAGTACAGGAGTCGTTCCAGGATGTGGTACTCCAGCAACTGTTATGAAACCACCAACTTTTCACGGAAAGGTACTGTGGGTTACGTACCTTAGACAATTTGAAGCTGCTGCGAACGGCAATAATTGAGTTTGCCAGAGAAGGCGCGCGCACTAGTGCTTGCTCTACGAGGAGAAGCCATGGAGGTGTTAAGAAACATCCCCGAAGAAAAGCAGTCTGACTATGAATCGATTGTCATGTTCCTGGAGATGAGGTTCGGCGAAACCCATCTGCAAGAAGTTTATAAGGCGCAGTTACAAGGACGAAGACAGAGGTACAATGAAAGTCTTCAAGAGTACGAAGCGGACATTGTACGTCTAGTTAATTTAACGTATCCATCATACCCAGAAGAAATTAAGCAAGACTTGGCGGTAGGCAGTTTCATTGAAGGTCTGCGCGATCCAGATATTAACCATACTTTTATACTTATATACATTTATGGCCAGGCCAAGAATGGCCAGATTAAAGAAAATTTCAGAAGCTCTTGCCTACGCACTTCAGTTTGAAACGGCTAAGCAGACATCCAGAACACAGGCAAGACTTCGAAGAACAAATTTTGCACCAAAAGACAGCAATCCAAATGATAATTTGACAACAGTAATACAACAGCTGCAAGAAATCCTACATCAAAAACAAGTAGATGGAGACAACAAAAGCATGACCTTCCGTCGAAGAAAGAAAATCCTGTGCTGGAAGTGTGGTGAAGAGAGGCACATTCAAAGAAATTATACTAGATCGAATACCCCTGCAAGTAATCCGGAAAACACCCAGTAGCCAGCTTCAAGGGGCGAAAGCTGACTAGGTGCTACCAAGCCCCATCATCAACAATAATTAAAGTATCCCGGCTGCAGAACATTGGCTCCAGCTTGGTAGTACCTGGAAATGTGTGCGGTCGGTACTGCGAAATGGTACTAGATACTGGTTCCACACATACCATCGTGAAGCCAAACATCGTAGCTCACTGTAAAATATTCCGCCCTCTAAAGAATTACCTTTTGGAAACTGCTAATGGAGAAGTTATACCAGTTAAAGGCATACATGAAGCCAGAATAACCCTAGGAACAACAACATTTATCCACGTCGTGTTTGTTGCCGACATCTTGGACGAAGTTGGCCTGGACATTATGGAGAATCAAAAGTTTATACTACACCTTCCACAACGGGTACTACGAACCAATAAAGAAGAGATCGTAATGAGACTACCACGAAGCAGTGAAACGTCGATTCGAGAAGTAGTCCTTACGGAAGATGTTATTCTACCGCCAAACTCGAAAAGCATCATACAAGCAAGGTTTGAAGATTAAGAAGAAGGTGAAATCGTTTTAGTCGAACCATTAGAAAATTGTCCGTTATACGCTAAAGGAATTCTACCCCAGCAAGAACTCTGACGCAAACCAAAGAAAATATGGTATTTCTCAGAATGATGAACCTGAAAGATTTCCCTTAACAGGTCAAAATGGGTGACAAAGTCGGTACCTGTCAACCTGCGGCTATGATAGTTACCTATCCATGTACCACACCTGCAGGAGTCTCCACACATAAACTACCTAAGGCTCTACAAGACCTGATTTCATCAAAATCCTTGTTAGACCCAGACCAAGTATGTATGCTGGAAGAACTTTTAAGAGGAACTCATGTTTTCTCTTTATTCGAAAAAGATTTGGGTAAATCGCCCAGAAGAATTCCTTTAGCCAAGAAAGAAGAAGTTGAAAAGTTACTTGAAGACATGCAAAATCAAGGCATCATAGAACCATCCAAGAGCCCATGGTCATCTCCAGTAGTCCTAGTTAAGAAGAAAGATGGTTCCACAAGATTTTGTGTTGATTTCCGAAGACTGAATGATGTCACGAAAAAGGACAGTTTTCCACTACCTAGAATTGACGATACCCTAGACACACTGACGGGGTCAAAATGGTTTTCCACATTAGACCTAAAAAGTGGCTATTGGCAAGTAGAACTTCATCCGGAAGATAAGGAAAAATCTGCTTTCTTGACCGGGACCGGACTGTGGCAATTTAATGTTATGCCCTTTGGACTATGCAATGCCCCTGCTACATTTAAACGTTTGATGGAGTTAACACTACGGGGACTAACTTGGAAAACATGCTTAGTATACCTGGATGACATAATAATTCTTGGAAAAACATTTGATGACCACCTGAAAAATGTTGAACAGGTTTTTCAAAAGCTTAGATCCAGAGAAGACAGTACAACACCGACTCCACAAAAAGCCTATCAACTACATCCAATATGGCGGCGCTACTAGTCGAGTAGTGTATAATAAACTGTCGTTCCTTAGTACTTAAATATTTGTTATTGGGCATGTTTATCGTAATCAAAATATTTTTTTATGATATTTAATCGTAAAATATTACATATTATACAGTGTGTATGATAAAGTTGGAACCATATGGAAAACTTTTTTAATATTCATTTTCGAAAGAAAAAATTCTTTATACAAAGTTCTGCATGGTCTAAAACTTAATATGCAATTATTAATTTTTTTTTTTTTTTAGTCTTATACTAGATATGTTAAAAAATAGAATTTTGCTCAAGAGTAAAGTACCTTAATTTTTGACAAAATCAGAAAGTGCTAGAAAATAAAGTTGTTCAGAATTAATGAGTATGTACAAATATGAAATTACAGCAATTAAGCATAAGCATTCAGATTTGGTGAAAAACGCTAAAATTGTATCCTGCCAGAAAAGTAATAATAATTTATATGGAAGGAATTTTTATACTAAACTGCCATAACTGCATATTTGTATGTCTTTTATTTTACTTTTTTAAATAAAATTTTTTGATATTAAAAACTAAGGTACTTTACTGTTTGAGCAAAATTTATATTTTTTGACATATCTCATATAGGATTTAAAAAATAATAAAATTTTATAACTGCATATTGACTGAACTTTTTTCCCAAAATAAATAATAAAAAAGTTTTCCATATGGTTACAACTTTATCAGACGCAGTGTATAATCCAGTAATTAGTAATTTTAGTCTTTAAACAAAAAAGTAAAAAAAAACATTGTTTTATAGAAAAAGAAATTGACGTACTTACCAAAGCAGTATTAATTGTATTAATTTTTAGGTTGAATTTCGCATTACATTTTACACTGCTTTTATTTTAAACATGTAGACTAGAAAATTTTTAAATATTAGCAGTATATTTCTATCTGTTTTGTTCAAATATTTTCGAATGTAGGATATATTAATAATGTACATTTAACATTACAATTAAATACAAATTATGTTTTTACTTACAATGTTCACAAAATTTAATAGATGATTAAATTTAACATACATTCTAAACTTGATATGTATTTATTTATTTATTTCACTTTATTGTCTATAATAATCCAAAAGGATATGACAACGTCAAAAAATACAAATTAGTACTATAATTAAAAAATGTACAATAATATTGTTTTAACAACCTTAATTTTATACAAAATAAAATAAAATGCTAGACAAACTAATGTATACTACTCAAAACAATTATCGCATATGCTCGATTTCTTTCATAAGCTTTAATACAAAAATGCTTGGATTTAAATGGCCATAACTCTTTTAACGATTAAGTTATTAAGACAATTAAAAAAGAAAATGTTAAAGAAAGGTGAAGCTATAACTTTGGCGTAACCGTTGTTATTTACTGTTAGCAATACGTCCTACGGGGTGATAAAAAAATTGAAAAATGAATAATTTTTAATCGCTCTATATAATGTGCTGTTAAAAGGGAGAAATCTCATTTGTGAATAATTTATGCCCTTACCTATTTCTGATATTTTATAATCACAAATTTGACTACTCCCTTTCAACAGCACATCATACAGGGCGATTAAAAATTAATTGAGCATATGCGATAATTCTTTTGAGTAGTGTACTTTAAAACAGATTACAAATCACACAACCCCACCAAATTTGTTTTCACCATACTTGAGCAGGTATCATCTAAAAATAAATACCAATATTATAAACTAACTTATGAACATTAAAAATATGTTATGCGAACTATTTATTCTTTTTTGTTGCCAGATTTTATCCGCTTCAATTGAGGTATATTATTTTTGGAAGTTAAAACATATCTTTTTTGTTTGGCAAAATTTTTTAAAAATAGATTTGAAAATTTAAATAAAAGTTCTTTAACTATACAATTTCATGTTTTTGACGATTATGTCCCAAAAATAAATTTTAATCTACACCATTAATATTATTAAGAGACAGAACTGTAACAATTTCTGTATGGTTCTGTTCTCTTAAAAAAACTGATGTTTTGGTTATTAGTTTTTCTATAGTCATATACATATAAGCTGCACATATCACAACGTCATGGTTAGAGTAGCATAATCCACCCCTGTCGTTTGCAGAAATAAGAGAAGTTGGATCCAAACTGCCAGTGCAACTTATACGTTGTTTTAGAATCAAAAATTTTATTGTAAAAATAAAGACATTTTAACAATTTAAGATTAATTCAGTGACCTATTTTTTCTTCCGTGTTACACTTTAGTAGTAAAAATTAAAATGTACCCACCTGGTTTTAAGCGTGGCCTGTTCAATGGTACATCCAAAATATCCCCTGTATTACTATAAAATTTTGTACTGCGTTCTATATCGTCACTTTGAAAATGTAACTTATAAACCTACTAAGAACATAGACAACTTTATATTTTTAAACAAAATACAATTAGGATCAATTATACCTTATAGAATGTGTTGTTGGAATAAAATTTTCCCTACGAATAGCATGTATCCATTTGTTTTTAAAATCTTCATTTGAGGGAAAAGAAAAAACTGAAACCATTCGGGCTCTACTGGCACCGGTACTCTTACAAAGAGGCACACAACAAGAGTACGGCATTTTCAAAAACTTCATAATTTGTTAAAAAACAGAAATTTACTTTATAACCTGTCGTCTTTTAAGTTTAAAAATCGCAAAGAAAATCACAAAAAACACTAAACACTATACTAAGAGGGTCCTTTTAGTTCACTAGGCCAATAAAAAGTTAATAACACAATGTTTTAATTAGAAAAAAACTGTTTTTAACGGATGTAAACAACCAATTGTTGATACACCACTACACAAACATCACAAGAAAAAAAAGGTAAATAAAACATACACTGTACTACAGTTGCAAAAATCAATTTTAAACGTCCTTTATGTCCACTTAAAACAATTAAAAGGTTAGAACAACCGTTGAAAACGAAAAAAACAGACAAAAACACTATACTTGACTACTGTACCAAAAAAACAAGAGATGCCGCCATTTTTTATTGCCGGATGACAGTTGATTGGCTTTCCGTGAAGTCGGTGTTGCCCGGTGTTGTCATATCCACAACCAAATCAAACATTTATTGTGGACACTGATGCAAGCAACACTGCTATTGGTGGAATTTTGTCACAGATTCAAAATGGCCAAGAAAAAGTTATAGCCTATTTTAGCAAAGTTCTGTCCAAACCTGAAAGAAATTATTATGTCACTGGAAAAGAACTTTTAGCTATTGTCAAATCTTTGGAGCATTTTCATAAATACCTGTATGGCCAGAAATTCCACCTAAGAACGGATCATGCATCACATAAATGGTTACTTCAGTTCAAGAACCCTGAAGGTCAGATAGCCCGATGGCTGCAACGTATTCAAGAATACGACTTTAAAATCAAACATCGAAAAGGACTGAACCATAAGAATGCTAACGCTCTATCAAGACGACCCTGCCCGGACGAATGCAAACACTGCAGCAGACGAATGCAAACACACAGCAAGAAGATCCCGATGAATTCCACTGCCGAAGAACACGCATCCAGTGCTCTCAAGAATGGGACCCTAAGATCTTGGCAAAAGAACAACTAGAAGATCCAGATTTTGAGGAAATTGTCAAACTTAAGACAGAAAATGTGAAAGGGCCACCATATCAGCAAATAGCTTCAAAGACTCCAAGATATAAAGGGTACTGGGCCATATGGGACTCTTCTTTATTAAAGATGGCCTATTACAAAGGGTCTGGGAAAGTTCTGACGGCAAAATTCATAAACATCAGATAATCCTACCAACCAAATTCCTGAAGTATTGCAAGCCTTGCATAATGGTGTAGGAGGTGGCCATTTCGGAGTTATGAAGACTTTTGAAAAGGTTCGAGAAAGGTTCTACTGGCTGGGAAGTCATGCAGACGTAAAAGACTGGTGCAGAATGTGTAAGGACTGCGCTTCCAGCAAGGGACCGAAAACACGAAGCCATGGCAAGATGAAGCAATACAATGTAGGGGCACCTTTTGAAAGAAATGCCATAGACATAGCAGGGCCATTTCCAGTTAGTAAATCAGGGAATCGTTATATATTGGTAGCGATGGATTACTTCAGTAAATGGCCAGAAGTCTACCCAATCCCAAATCAAGAAGCTATCACTGTTGCCGATGTATTATTTCAACAATGGATTTGTCGCTATGGAGTTTCTAGAGAAATACATTCCGATCAAGGCAGAAACATTGAGTCCGATCTTTTCAAGAACCTGTGTAATCTCCTGGGAATCCATAAAACAAGAACAACACCTCTTCATCCCCAGTCCGATGGTATGGTAGAGCGGCTTAACAGAACACTTGATAATTACCTGAAAATTAAAGTAAATGACCAACAAAGTGACTGGGATAACTGTATACAGCCGTTTTTATTAGCATACCGCTCCGCAATTCACGAAACTACTGGCGAAACACCTGCTAAAGTCATTTTCGGAGTGGAAATATGCCTTCCAGTTGACTTGCTTACAGGACGACCTTCCACCAATAAAGAACCAGCAGAAAACTATGTAAGTCAACTAAGTAAACAGCTACAGAGAATACATGAAGAGATGCGTACCAAGTTACAAAAAGGAAGTGACCGTATGAAATCCCGCTATGCCTTGAAAGCTAACCATCAGGGATTCGTCGTCGGTGAAAAAGTTTGGTTATACAATCCGAGAAGAACCAAGGAGCGTTCACCAAAACTACAGAAGTCATGGGAAGGACCATATAAAGTGGTGACACGGCTTAATGATCTGGTGTACCGTATACAGAAGAGTCCACAGGCAAAGATGAAAGTAGTACATCTAGAAAGGCTAAGCCGTTATCGAGACAGTAAAGATACTTAATCGAGACGATCAAAACTTGGAAGGGGGCAATGTTACAGACTTTCAAAAATGTGTTTAGGTTATAAAATTTTTAAGAGTTAGGATCATTTAATTTAGTTTGTTAATTTATTTAAATAATTTTTCCAAGTTTTTTCATCACTTTCGTAGGTTTCCGAAAACGCCCGAATTATCCATTAAGAACTTTTATGCCATCCTGTACTATGGAATTCTCAGGATATTTCTCGAAGATTCTAGATCATTCTTTACTCTTCCACCATACTATAAAAAAACGACGGGAAACCTCCGATCAGTTAGTATAAATTCGACTTTTGTGGTGTAAACTTCGAGACATTGACAAGTAAAGATTTTGTCGTTGTAACCATAGTTACGTTGGATAGTTAATAAAGGTATAAAAACAAAAGCACGTGTTTTATATACGAGGTGATACGGAACAATATGTTATGGTTGGTTTCACCCCAGTATTGTATATCCAGTAAACCATTTGAAAAGCAATATCCACGTTTTGCCATAGGATCTGCAAGACAGCATTATTCATGTTTTCGCTTTTTTGATAACTATGTCAAAATAATGGTTCCAGGTGAGTTTTAAGTCCAGTACATCAACCAAATACCTACCCTACCATCATTGGTAATAAAGTGCCTTGAAGATTAGGAGGACCAAAACCCTTCTATTTTTTTCTCTTTGTCAATGGCAATATTATGAATTTAATTGTACTGATTTTAAGTCAACCCTTTTCGTCTAAGTAGCTTCTACATTCAGAGTAAGTTAAATTCGCTTTCTAAACGTAGTATTGAATTTGCCCTGACATATAATTGTTATAAACGTAGTATTGAATTTGCCCTGACATATAATTGTTATCCGCAGGAGATATAAATATTTACCCGATTTAAGTAAAATAATATCTTTAAAACAACTCTTTGGCATAAAAGAATTTGCGATGCGTCTAATAACTTTCTTTTAAAGTTACACAGGTAATTATGTAGTACCCCATATTTAAAGCCGTTTGATTTTTTATTTGGCTCGGCCCCTACTTAAAACTATTTAAAAGTTGCACAGCGCGACAAAATCAAAATTATTTATAAGTCAAAAACTAGTAAAGTGATATTGTCTTACCTAAATTTTAGCCGATTCCATTAAAAATATAAAGAGTTAAAAAACTTTAGACGCTGGTAGCGTTGAAACGATTGGGCCAAATTTCAAAAATAAAACTAAGTTAGGCAGAAAATCAAAGGACGAAGTGCTACGCTTTCTATTTAAAAATAAAAAGTTAATAGTATTTCCTTGGCACTAGATTACAAAAAAATGTTAAAAGGTAGTTTTAGTAATCCTTTTTACCCAAATTTAATCCCGATCTTGATATATTGCCCCTTTAATAGGATAGGTGAAGGAAAGAAAATAGTATATTTCCTAACTAGTGCTGAAAGTGCCACATGGCAGTCAAGTGCGGAAAAGGCACTTTCGGCACGTGTTAGGAACGGTATTTTTTCTACGAGTGTGTGGAAAAAGTCAAACTAAACAACCATTTTATTTACTTTTACCATTACTGCCTATTATTATTAACAACATTAGTCGTAAAAGAACAGTCGGTAGCATTTTGCAAATGAATCGCAGAGGCAAGTTGTTGTGGGTAAGTTGCGGAGTTGGAGATTGCCGTTGAGGTGCAATTGAACCGGTCGTCGTTACAGATAAGAAAGACACATTGTTGCTTGCTAGAAGACAGTACAATGGGCCTTGAGTGCGTTTTGCTGTGTTCAAAGGTAAATGAATTTTGGAATATTATTATGTTTGATAAGTCCTTCTTGAAACTTGTAGAGCTTTCTAGGTAGCCTTCTGTAACCGATTATGACTTCCAACCTCCAAGTCTCTTAATATTCGTTATGCGTTCACCAGAATTAGCTAACATTGTAGCTTAGGAACCTATGTCCCGTGTAAAGTTCTTGGTTTGGAAGACGTAAATAGGCAGCTATTTCAGAGGGCATCTTGCCAAAAAAATTTATTCCTATGCATTGAACAGTACAAGCCATTTTTTGTAATTTACACTTCTGTGTGGTGTTTCGGGCTTTTGTAAACTGAAATACTTTCTATACAAAGCTAGATATTTTCCATTTTCACTTTCCTCGTAAACGACAAAACTGCGGCTAGAATGATTTTTGGAGTCTGGAATATTTACAATTAAAAGATTCCCCTTCTCGTCAATTTCATCAATTCTAATTTTCATTAATTCTTCTCGACGACACGCGCCAGCTAGTTGTAGCTACCTTCATCGCTAGATAGACATCATTTGGAGCATTAATAATAAATTTTGTTATTTCATCTTCTAATAAAATTTTGGCCTTCTTGTGTCTAAATCCCACATTTTGCTTTTTCAAAAATCATGTAACTTTGAAATATTTGCTTAAATCCATGTGCGTTTCGATCTTAATGACACTTTTTAACATGAAATACCTAGACCATAAGTTATTGAGTTTACAGGTTTTAGCAAGTTTCGCGAAATATGCCATAAAATCTTCTTCCTTTATACTTTTAATTTATTTTCTTGCCACACCAACTTGTAAATGATGTATACTCTTTCTCGTATCCTGTGCTTTGACCTGGACGGCAACAAATCTAAATTTGCTATTTCGGCTGCTTTTAGAATGGATTCAGGTAATTCCTTGTCAGAAGACTCCAGGGGAGACGTTTTTTATTCAAAATTGACGATACTGATCAAAATGTACTAAAGACACTTTTAATTATCGATGACTTTTAATGACTTTGATCTTTTATAATATGGACACCGGCACCTGTCAAAACTAAAAATCTGATAAGCAAATTTAATATATACCAGGATTTTTAAAACAATGTTTTTAACTCAATATTAATTTTTAGTGAATATTTCGTTGATTTTACACCTAATTTGTACGAATTAAAGAATACTTTGCCAATAATAAAATTATACCAAGTCAAGCTTCAGAATAAAAAACATTTTAAGTATCTGTTTAAGTGTGAAATTTGCAAGGGTTTACTTTTCCGCACTAGTGCGGAAAAGTGATTATGTTTTGCACTAGTGCGGAAAAGTGACACTTTCCAAAATAAATTGCGTGCGGGAAAGTGCTTCTTTCCACACGCTAGTAGAAAAAATAACTTTTAAAATCCTAATTATATTTTAAAACTATAACAGAATATTGAAACTAACCATTTAACTTAAACCTAACAATAAATATCTGAAGAAACAGGCTTTGTTTTAGTATAGTTTAAATAAAAATTTGTATTTTTATAGTTTAAATTATAACTTATCCGACTTATAAATCTGTAAAGCTTAAATAAACATAGATTTTCACAAAAGCTGTTCGCAATAACAGAATGCTTTATTCAAATTGAATTTCATTATTTGGAATTTACATGAACAGGCACTGAACATTATTACGGACTTAGACAGGACATCGACAGCTTTTATTTTTACTTTACACAATATTGTACAAATGGTGCTGTTAGGAAAATAAAGCCAATCTCTTGTTTATTTTTAGCTTACAAAGCTTTATATTTGTTTTGAAAATAATTGGATATTGTCTGTATATTTAAATTGGTTGTTAATTACCACCCAACTTCAAAGCGTAAAACTAGGCAGGGTTGGGTCGAATACTAAAAATCCGTATTCGAATACGAACACGAATAATGTGAAAAAACTTGGAATACTAAATATTTAAATACCTACAAAACAAAGTATTGAAATACTCAGTAGTGATGAATACCAGTAGTAGGTATTAATGAATACAAAGGAGCAAAAAAGGTGCTGCTTTGTCAAAATCCATCAAAAAAATACACTTCATTGTTTTCAGTACCCTAAAATTTTGAAGAGCAATAAAAAAGACAATTGCCTAACTGGTTTAACATTCGTAATTTTTTAAGGATTTTGAAAGTCACGAGAAATTTATTCTAATATACGATAATCTAATAATTACATTCTGGTACTTAAATACTGCAAATCTTGGTATTCGAATATTTTAAATCCTAGTATTGGAATACAGCTATTTACACACATTTCGGTATTTAAATACCTAGAAAAAAGTTTTTGTCGAATACTCAGAAAATATATTCGAATAATACCATTCAAAAACGGTATTCTGAATACAAAATCTGGAATATAGACCTAAAAAATATTTTGCTAAATATTTTAAAAACGATTCAGAATACTTAGTATTTGAGTACTACCTAACTCTGCAACTAAATTTATAAAACTGTTTTTAATATGCATTGAATTTTTTAATGTCCTGTAAGCTTCAAAATATAAAATAAATTAATAAATACTATATTTGAAAGTAAAATTGGCAGATAAAAATTTCATGATCGAAGCCCGTTAAATAAAGTTAAATAGAAAGGGAGTCTTGTGGCACATCATTTTATAGCTTTTGCGAGTACTTTATAACTCTAAAATTTCATTTAAAGTCAATACCGTTACCTACTACAAAATGGCGGTACTATAAAAATTACTTAAATGATTTTAATGCCCATATTTCCCAAAGTAATGAAGTTATATTTACCTAATGTGGTATTTTCTTAAAGCTTTTTAAAGATCTTTTTAATGATAATATAATATACTAGGTACTTCATTTAAAAATATACACCTTTTGTCTTACCCAGTATCTTATCATCTATCACCATTAAAAGATCTCCAAAAGAGTTTTAAAAAAATACAACAATCGATACATCTAACTTTATTAGATTCAGGTATATGGCCATTCAAATCAAATATTTGGGTAATTTTTAAAGCTCCTCCAGTTTTGAAGTAGGTGAGAGAACTAACTTTATAAAATTTTAGGGTTATAAAGTAGCCACCAGACTACCCATTCCATTTAATTTTTTTTATCAAGATAGCACCCAGTCGCCATCTATAAATTTGTATTTGTTAATTTTACTGTAAAATCTAGTAATATAATTAGGTTTAGGTTTTTTAAATTAATCTGTTAAAAAAATAAATGAAATAAGGTGACATCAAAGAAAAGGAACTGTAAATATTTTTTTATACTTGACAGCCCATGTAAAACTGGAAAATTAAATTCTTTATGCCCTATCCAATACCCTTTGTATACTAAATATGGTAAATGTAGCTTTGTCAGAATATTCTACTGACCCATAATATCCTTTTTGATTAAAAATTAATTCTTAAAAGAAGACAATGCTGCTACTGCTCAATTTTATTATATATTTATTTCAGTCAGTACCAAAAATCTAGATACTAATAATACTATATAGTTCAAATAGTTCAAAGTTCAAATTATTCGCACACCCCTACTTGATACCTAAAGACGACGGAAATTTATATTGTGTATTTAGTTTATAGTTTCGTTAATAAATTGACTTTCTCATAAATCCTATAAATTTAAACACTGAATTTTATTAAATCAAAGCTTACTATTGACTGGTAGGCGACGCCGACGCGACGGTTTGTTTACTGCTCCTATTTTTATTTCTAACTAATATAATCGATAAAGGAAGTGGCGTTTTAAATAAATAAAGCCAATTTTGTGTTTGCTTTAACGATACAAATTGAGAATGTATATTCAACACTAAAGCAAACAAAAAATATTACGTAAATAGTACTAAATAAATATGATGTTATCGTAAAAAATACGTAATAAATAAAAAGGAAATTGCTCCACTAAAAACGATAATAAAATATTTTATTGCAAAATTATGGGTTTTGAATTTCCTGATCAGGACTGTGGGTTACATCTTTTAATCGCTTTAGCACCTATAACTTAATATTGGCCATTAAAATGAATATATATTTTATCTTTCTTAAAGCTTTATCATCATCAATAGTTAGATAATTAAAACCAATGGTAGAATAGCCAAAAATAAACTCTTTTTAAATAGAATAACAAAATTTACCAAAAAATTTTAAAACCTTTAGGTCTTTTTTATTGCATTTTGCTTTAAATTCACTTAATTAAATAGTTTTAAATAGTATTAATTTAACAAAAATAAATTTAATTTACAATTCAATTATTCAATAGTAATTTGTTGGGTACACGCCCCAATCTAGGCAAGCTGACCCTGTTTAGCCATATTGACCTTTATAAACTGGTCGTTTCCCAAAAAAAAAGTAAAAACTAATTCTCCAAAAACCCTAAGTTCTTATTAAAGTTTAACGTTCGCTTAATTTTCTTTTTAATTTATGCTATAAATTATGAAAAATTCTGAGAATCTTACGACATTTGTTTTATAACACAGAGATTTTAAAACAGTTTTTACTCTTAAATAACTATCACGGATATTTTTAAATTTGACTTTAGGTTACGATAACGCATCACCATGTTTACCATTTGTAGAAGATTTAATATGGAACTGTGACATTTTTTAACAAAAATCAAAATTTTTATGTTAAAGGGGTAATTTAACTAACCAGTCTGGCTTTATTTCTTACAAGTTCTTTTTTATGTCGCTTTCTTTGCAAGATACAACTTGTCTACGGGAGTTCTTACCAAATGGAAAAGTTTTTAATTTTTACCTTAACGAAAAATTATGCTTTTTTTTTAAAGGATGGAAAAATACATTTTCCGAAAAATACTTGTATGTTATATGTAAAGAGTGGCTTAAAAATACTTTTTACTAAATTATTATACGAGGTATTTCCTAACTACGGCACAAAACTTTATTGGGTGGTTTGTTATGTAGTTTTATGAAGAAAAGTCCCTATAAATATATGTCTGGAATTGCTTTGTTTCTGGTTAGTTGTAGTTAGAAAAAGGGCGTTAATTATTATTTTTTTAAATCTATTTTTTTATATCTTAAATATGGAAGCCAGATACAAAATAAAAAGTGTACCACACTAAAACAAATATGTTTAGTTGGTTTATAGGGAAAAGATATAAAAACTACATAAATAGCCAGTGGCGTACATTTTTCTCTCAATAATATTGGCTGTTATGCCCCACTGTACGCCACTGGCTTTTTATGTAGTTTTTATATTTTTCTCCTATAAGGCAAATAAACATATAACTTTTTACTGTGAGACATTTTTATTGTTTCTGGCTTCGTATTAAGAACATTTAAAAAACAGACTTATAGAAAATAACTAACACCCTTTATCTTAAAAACAAAGCAGCTCCGTACATATGTTTATAGGAAATTTTCTTGATAAAATGAGATAAGAAATCATCGTTTAAAGTTTAGTACCGTAGTTAGAAAGTAACCCTTATTTTAATTTTGACACAAGCCATTTTTATGCCACTCTGTACATCCAACCTTCAAATATTTTTGTGGAAATATATTTTCTTAGCAAGCAGAACTTTTTATGAAAAGAAATTTTTTTGTAAAGTTAATAATTAAAAAATTTTCCATTGGGTAAAAACTTTCGAAGAAGTATTTAAATATTAATATATCTGCAGGATGTCTCTAAAATGCGCGGAAAAAAACCACTATAAATTCCTAAGGCTAAAATATGACGATCTACCCAAAGTTATCTTTGACCAAAAGTGGATAATTTTGGAGGTACGGGATGGTAAAAATTTATTCGGGTTTTAGATTTTTATAAATAATTTCTACAAGTGTATTGTCAAAATTTCCGTTTAAAGGGTGTTTTGAAAGGTGCAAAATAATAATATACTATCAATTTTATTTTTAATTCTAGAGGGCACCACTTGCGGTATCTTACATTAAAAACGAAACACCCTTTTAAATATTTTGTTACGTAACTTTTAGGTAAATATTTTTATTTTCCCTTCTACTCACACTTTTTCGTCTATCTCTAATATTAGGCGAGCTACAAGTGCCTGGCCAAATTGACAAAGTTTAAAAACAATTTGTATCTTCAAAACACAATAAGTTAGCCATGATTTATTTTTGCTATTGGATTTGTTTTTAAAATCAAAATAAGTATGCAATCAGATGCATTCTATCTCTTTTAGTATTTGCTATACCCTGCAAGGTCAACGAAAAGCCGCCACCCTGTACATTTAACAGATATTGTTTACGGGTGTTTTCTTTAAACAAATAATTTTTTTGCTGTAACGAAGAATTCATCACTTTTATATTTTTTGCGTATAGATATAAAATAAAAGGCAATTTTTGCATATAAAAGATACAATAACGCCAAAATGGATCAATGTTTGTTGAAGACAAGAAAGCTAAATTTAACTCTATATGAACTCCATTAGAAAACAAGGTGCTTTTAAAGCAATATTTATTTTTGCGTCAATTATACAGTGTGTCCAAGATAAGGATCCCAAGCATGGGAATCTCAGTAACTATTGGAGATACAGCTTAGGTTAAATTAGGTAGGTTTTTACAGCTTATTTACATGCCGTTTAAAAACTTTAAAAAATTTCATGGCCTGCTGAGATATTTGGCAAAACCAAAATTTGACTGTACCGATTTTATTTTTTTCTGACTTAATTTGAAGAGATATAAAAAAACTAATTACACTTTTTAGCTATTATATGATGGTATTTTTAGATTTTATACCCGACGTTTCGTTTTCAAGCAACCATCATCAACTTTATTTTTTTATATGGCTCGAAAAAAAGTACACCCTGTATCTGATCCCATTTTTTATTGCAAATTCAACGATGTCATGTCATATTTTAATTTTTAGTTAAAAGAAAAATTGCATTTTTTCTATTTTTTAAAATTATTTTTAGGTAGGCCTTGCAAACAAATGCTTGGAAGTTATTACCTGTTACTGAATTTGTAACATAATTTAATATCATTTTAAAATAGTATTTGTCGTCATTACCCTGTTTGTCAATTTGTTGTTTTTAGAGCAATTGTTCTTATGGTTACTGTTGTCTCTATTAAGTATTGTTTATTGGTGAATAGCTAAAATCTTATTGTATTATTACGGTCGAATATGCAGGATGGTCGTTATAGCCAGATATATATATGCTACATTTTGTGCTGCAAAAATAAATGAAGGTATCATTTCTGCAGTTAATGAATTATGGTAAATACATGGACCTGGTATTTTGGTTCCTTAAATTCCACACCACATATTAAACCCAAAATGTTCTTGATGTTTCGATATTTTCTTAACACGCGGATTTTGTTGAGCCTAGTAATGCGTATTGCGACGGTTGAAGATACCATGATTAGTGACCATACTTTCGGCGGACCATATTGTTTTTAAAGAGAAATTTAATTTTTCTTTACACACTCGAAAAAATATCGGCGCGTTCGAAATCTCCCGGTTTAAGTCCTTGGCAAATCTTAAATTTATAGGGGTCATATCTATTTTTACAAAAAAAAATTGACCTGTGGATTTGGCTACTCCTACATTTTGTTTAATTTGCCAGGTTGATATCTCAGGGTTCTCAACAACTGCTTGTAAAACATTATTTAGGGTTTCTTCTAAAGGTTCCTTTTTTCGAGATAAAACTGGCTTTTTAAATTTCAGGCCAACTGTAAGAAAATGGAATTACATGGCTGTCTTCTTTCTGGATATGTATAAAGATACCCTTCCGCTGTATTTACAGTATTTTTGTGGCACAAAATGTAACACGTTAGCATGTTAAACTTTTCTTCATGGCTGTAATTGCCACCAGGCATATTCGACGATAATAACCCAATAGATATTAACTATTTACCAATAAACAATAATATCAGTAACAATAAGAACAATTGCTCTAAAAACAACAACTCGACAAACAGGGTAATAACGACAAATACTATTTTATAATGATATTAAATTATGTTCTAGATACAGTAACAGGTATTAACCTTTAAGCATTTGTTTGCAAGGCCTACTTAAAAATAACTTTAAAAAAAAAGAAAAATGCATTTTTTTTTAAACTAAAAATTAAAATATGACATGTTGTGATACATCGTTAAATTTGTAATAAAAAATGGGATTAGATACAGGGTGTAATTTATTTCGAGGGATATTAAAAAATAAAGTTGATGATGGTTTCTTGAAAACGAAACGTCGGGTATAAAATCTAAAAATACGATCATGTAGTAGCTAAAAAGTGCCAATGAAAAAGTGTTATTAGTTTTTATATCTCTTCAAATAAAGTCAGAAAAAAATAAAATCGATATAGTCAAATTTTCGTTTTTAGACGGCATTTAAATAAGCTTTTAAAAACACAATTTTTTTCTTATTTAACTCAAGCTGTATCTCCAATAGGTACTCAGATTCCCATGCTTAGGATCCTTATCTTGGACACACTGTATACTAAGACAATAATAATCAAAAAAAAATATATTACAAGATATAACTTTATTTATGTTTTACAGTATATCTTTTAGTATTAATATTATTTTTATGTCATACCAATAGGAAGTCTTTTCGTTTTACGATAGACCTTGTTATGAAACCTAAAATTATCATTTTTGATCTAATACGACCTAAGATAAATTGTAATATTTTTTTATGGCATCAATAAACAATTTTATTATTTATGTTGCTGTTTCACGTTAATATGCACACTCCATATAAAATTAATTATTTTATAGTATATACCGAGTGCTTACAAAATTACTAGCAAGCCTGTTATTTTCTTGAAAAGTGAGAAAGTGTTACACGATTTTAAACTTTGGGTCAGATGTATGGTTTAATACAATGCAGATTTCTAATGTTTTAGATTTTATGTGGGTCATCCGGTTTAACCGACAATGCTTTTATCGTTGCTACTTAAAATAGGACACCCCATATAAAAATTAATTCTACAGGCAGCTACAGGAAACATAAACCATTTGTAATGCAAATCCTTATTAGGTTTTGAGAAAAAGCATTTAAAACTGTCATGTTAACCGCCATTTTTATTGTTCTGGTAAAAAACAAATGATGTTAGAAAAAGGCTTATGCGATTTTTGACACTTATTTAATGTACTTCATATCCTAAAACCGTAAAAATACAAATTCCGGTTTCATCGGAAGTGCCACAAAATTTACTTTTAATACCAAAGAACTTCATTTATTCTAATGGAAACTACTACTTTTAGCCTTATATTTAGGCTTAACACTTATTTTACATTTTTTTGGTGATTATATACTATCTATAACCCTGGTAGTTTTTAAGATAATAATAGTATTTAAGTATATATTATTAGCCATTTCTAGGGCAGCCTAGCGTTGGTCGATTAATATCTAAAAATTTATTTGGTTTAAAGATAGGATATAAATACTAAAAAAATTCAGAAAAAATTGTTAAGTTAAAATTTAAGGCTTAAAACAGTGGTTTCCATTTGAGTACTTACGGTAAAATCGAAAAATTTATTTTTACGGTGATGGGATATAAGGTTTATTAAATATTAAATATGTGTAAAAATCGCATTAGCCCCTTTTTATCATCATTTGTTTTTTAACAAATAATTAGAAATGGCAGTTAACATGACATTTTTAAACGCCATTTTTTCAAAAACCTATTACCTAAGGAGAAGCGAAACGTATGGTACACCAGCATTGTTTTTCTTCACATCAACGACCTAGTCTCATCCACAACTAATTTCATTCATAGTTTTGCCGACGATAGTACCCTTCACTCCAGTCATCAGGTTTCTAAATCAATCTTCAAACTCGATTTAGAAAGCAAGCGCAAAGCGATGCTGATATCTCTTTAACAGGACCCGCAATAATAGATCGAAGCGCCAAAAAACTTGTTAATTTTATTGCATCCAAGACACAATCATATCCCTCGTCGCAGAAGAAGTCATCAAAAACTCATCCTTTGCTTATAGGCGGCCAAGTTTTGCATAGCAAAGACACCATAGATAACCTACATTTAGATCCGCAGTGGCAAGAAGCATTTTTCGGATTTTTACTACCTCGCGCAGTGGGTGAACGAACATGCGCACTTAAAAGCCGTGGCAAAATACAAACACACAAACCGGTTTTTCGCCATGAAATGTAACTTTTGTTTTGCGCAGGTTATAACATTGGCAATCCATCGAGATCAAATTTTATTTAGGCCTCTTATTTTAAGTACTTATTCCATTTTTAGTAATAGTATGTTAAATAGTAAAACAAATAAGTGAGTGGTTAAACAAATATTAGTAGTTAAACAAATGAGTAAGTGATTAAAGTGATTTTATAGACTGTAATAATCAACAAAAAAAACAATTTCTTTTATTCTCGCATAAATATCAAAGACAGAGCTCAGACATTCTTCGCTCTACGCTGTCCGCTTCCGCTTAGCATCGTTGCCGAGGCCTAAACCATTTATTACCTGAAATATAATATCCATTTATGACAATAATAATTTATATAAATCACTCTGGTTTCTACAAAAGTCAAAATACCGCCTATATGGTATTAAATTTTGAAACCAAATGCTCTTTTAGGGTCAACTTAGTTATACATATATTTTTATTGTATTTATCGTATAAATTTGAACCATCGCTACATGGCCGCAGCTGCTTCCCCCCGCAACCCCCTTCACCGGTACCTGGGTACAGCCATGCGAATAGCTTTTATAAGCAAAGGCGCTTGGACGCTTGTGATTCCAACCTTCCCCGGAAATGAAAGTAAGTATATTGTTTGTTGTTTGTTAATTACAAGAATGTTGGCAACTAATGGATCCTTAGCCTTAAATGCCAAAACCATGTAGAATATTTTAAAAATACCTAATTTAGTAAAATTTGTGAGTGTTCTCTCTGCAATGAACAAGCAAATGCATAGCTGTTATTACTTAATTATTAAAAATAATACTTAAAAAAAAAGTAAAAAATAGGCCGTATTTAAACCTACACAAAAGTCAGTGTCGGGCATTTTGTTGTTAAAGCTAAGCCCGTAGGAGTCAGTCCGATCGTTAAAATTTAATCAATTTATCAAGTTATGGCTTAACTAGATTCACCCCAACTATTTAACAATTTAATGATCAATATTTATTAAGCTCTTTATTACACTTCGTTAAAGTCAAGAAAAGTCTGTTGTTTAAAAAGTGAGTTAAAAGTTAACGAATCACATCGTTAATAAAACAAGTCAAATTTAGTTATTTTATTACGTAATATTTTTAATTTAAAATATTTACAAATTTTTTGTTTTTATTTTTAAGATATGTGTTAGAATAATATTGTGTGGTCTATATTAAAATAGTAATCTAAGAACCTTTGTTATTGTTTCCTCTTATTAATTCTGAGTGTATCACGTCTGCCGTATCGGTGATGTCACCGTCGGCGACAACTGAGAGAGTCATTGATAAGCTAATGTCTTTAGGATAAACAAGTTGCCTGAATTTCATTTTCCAAAGCAGTATTTTAAATAAACAACGGTGTTAGCCTGTTATGAAAGATAGACTGTTTTAAAGACGTACGTTGATAAAAATATTGGTTGGCGTGAATATTGTTAGCAGTTAGAGAATCGACCTGATTATCGGCGGTCGACATTTTTTGTATTGATTCTTCATATTTTTGTGAAATAAAGTGGTGTTTCAACGAAAATCGGTGTATTATTTAAACATTAGATAACATCAGAAGTGGGATTATACCGGGTGTTCGACCAGCATCGGCCAGTGACATTATTTTTTTTTGTTTGTGACTATATAGTTGAAAGTGACTATTCTTTAATTGAGAAAATGTCGATGAACGAGGGACATAATTCGGCAGTTTCTGAACCTGAGGTAGTGCAAAATGACAGTGAATCTGTGCAAGTGCCGAGTGAAAGCAGTATACTAGGATCTACACTGCTCAATATGCAGGCAACATTGCAAACTTTGGTGTCCGAGATGGCTATTTTAAAATCGACGTCCAGTATTCCACCTGAACCACCAGTTGTAAGTAATGCAAATCACTTACCCGTAACCGTTTGCACTGAGGTAAGGGAACCTTTCAATTTTAATTTCACTGGCTTTGACCCAAATAAAAGCAACTATCCAGCGGAAGAATGGTTAAATGAAGTAAACAGGATAAGAGTTAAATACAGGGTGGATGATTGTTTAGCTATAGTAAAGGCTGGGCAGGCACTTCGTGGCGAGGGTCGTCGATTTTATGAAGCATGGGCTCCCTTATCTCGTACGTGGGACTCTTTTCAAGAAGACTTTCTCACTGCATTTCCTGACCATGAATCATGGGCGAGCAAGTTTAAGAAGGCTTTTGAGGTGAATTGTTCGCAGTTCGAGACTTTCAGTGAGTACGCTAGAATTAAAATAAGAGACTTATATCGATTTCATTCGGAATTACCTTGGGAGTAAGTGCTGTCTATTGTAGTCGAGGGTATTAATTCAAATTTTATTTTTGAAAGTGTCCGTGTACAAAATCCTTTAAATTTGGCCGAATTAATGTTAATTCTAAGAAGACACGAATCATTAAAACGAAAAGCTTCAACAGATCGAAAGTATGCTGATAACTTACCACCGTTCAAGCAACGTCGTCGGGATTTTGTTTTTCTGGTAAATGCCATCATTGTGGAAAAACTGGTCACAAAAAGGAAGATTGTCGATCTTTACAATTTGAAAACAAAATAAATAACTAAATTGTTAAATCCACAGCTGCCGAATGTACATTTTGTAAGAGAATAGGGCACAATGAAAATGATTGTTGGAAAAAGAATGGAAAACCTAAAGTTTTATGTGCTAGTTTGAGAAGATGCACTATCACGCCAAAAGCCACTATTCTGTTTGGTGACAGAGCTCAGTCTTTTTCATACCTAGTAGATAGCGGTGCTGATTTGTCTATTTTACACGAACATGTGAAAGTCATAAAGTAAATGGCAATATGGTATCTCATAGTGTAACCCTCTCAGGACTTGGTAGCAAGGCTGTTCCCATTTTGGGAAAATGTGTTTTGTTAGTGGTTCTTCAAGAAGCTACGGTTGAAGTGGATTTTCTGGTAGTACCTGATTTCACAATTCCTGATGTTGATGCTCTCATAGGTTGGGATGTTATTAGCCGCCCAGGTTTAGAAATTGTCCGTCGAAGCCATGGAATCGATCTTCGACTTAGGATCAACGTTCAGACTATGACATGTTCATTATCAACAATTGAAGTGTCAGGATTGGACGAGCGACAAACTCTCGTTTTGAATAATATTTTGGAAAAGGCAAGAAATGCAGCGCCATCGGTAGTTACTACAGGCAAATTGCAAATAAAGCTAAAGGATGACATTCCAGTAGCTTTTCGACCTCGTCGCTTAGCTTATACTGAACGGGTCCAGCTCAAGAAGATAGTGGAGGATTTATTAAAAGAAGGAATTATACGAGAAAGCACATCACCGTATGCAAGTCCAATTGTATTGGTTCAAAAGAAAAATGGATCTTTGAGGTTAGATTTAACCTTAAAAGATCACCAGCAAAACTGTTTCAAGTTGGTGATAAGGTAGTAGTTGCAAATACTCAAGTTTCTGGAGGAAAGTTAAAACCAAGATTTGACGGTCCATATGAAGTAATTAACTTACTTGATAATGAGAGATATGTGCTAAAGAGAGCAAATAATAGAAGTAAAGTCACGAAAACAGCAGCACATGAACATTTGAGGAAATGGCCGGAAGGAGGTCAAGCCTGCTAACGTTCATTTAAAGTTTGAACCTTAACTGGTTGATTATTTTTAAAGTTTGAACCTTAACTGGTTGATTATTTTTAAAGTTTGAACCTTAACTGGTTGATTATTTTAAAAGTTTGAACCTTAACTGGTTGATTATTTTTAAAGTTTGAACCTTAACTGGTTGATTATTTTTAAAGTTTGAACCTTAACTGATTGATTATTTTTAAAGTTTGAACCTTAACTGATTGATTATTTTTAAAGTTTGAACCTTAACTGGTTGATTATTTTTAAAGTTTGAACCTTGACTGGTTGATTATTTTTAAAGTTTGAACCTTGACTGGTTGATTATTTTTAAAGTTTGAACCTTGACTGGTTGATTATTTTTAAAGTTTGAACCTTAACTGGTTGATTATTTTTAAATTTTGAACCTTAACTGGTTGATTATTTTTAAAGTTTGAACCTTGACTGGTTGATTATTTTTAAAGTTTGAACCTTAACTGGTTGATTATTTTTAAAGTTTGAACCTTGACTGGTTGATTATTTTTAAAGTTTGAACCTTAACTGGTTGATTATTTTTAAAGTTTGAACCTTGACTGGTTGATTATTTTTAAAGTTTGAACCTTAACTGGTTGATTATTTTTAAAGTTTGAACCTTAACTGATTGATTATTTTTAAAGTTTGAACCTTAACTGGTTGATTATTTTTAAAGTTTGAACCTTGACTGGTTGATTATTTTTAAAGTTTGAACCTTAACTGGTTGATTATTTTTTTTTAAGTTTGAACCTTAACTGGTTGATTAATTTTAAAGTTTGAACCTTAACTGGTTGATTATTTAAAAAAAAAAAAAAAAGTTTGAACCTTAACTGGTTGATTATTTTTAAAGTTTGAACCTTGACTGGTTGATTATTTTTGAAGTTTGAAATTTAAATAGTTGATTATCTTTATACACATATTTTTTATTTTTTTTTTGTTTTGTGTTTTTGTTTTGTCTGTTTGGTTGTTTTGTGACTTGTGCGTGGGCGCACAATTTGCAGGATGGCCGTGTTAGAATAATATTGTGTGGTCTATATTAAAATAGTAATCTAAGAACCTTTGTTATTGTTTCCTCTTATTAATTCTGAGTGTATCACGTCTGCCGTATCGGTGATGTCACCGTCGGCGACAACTGAGAGAGTCATTGATAAGCTAATGTCTTTAGGATAAACAAGTTGCCTGAATTTCATTTTCCAAAGCAGTATTTTAAATAAACAACGGTGTTAGCCTGTTATGAAAGATAGACTGTTTTAAAGACGTACGTTGATAAAAATATTGGTTGGCGTGAATATTGTTAGCAGTTAGAGAATCAACCTGATTATCGGCGGTCGACATTTTTTGTATTGATTCTTCATATTTTTGTGAAATAAAGTGGTGTTTCAACGAAAATCGGTGTATTATTTAAACATTAGATAACATATGTAAATAAATAAAATAAGAAAAATTTTGTTGTTTAAAAGGTGAGTTAAAAGTTTTACGAATAAGACCGTTAAATAAATTAGATTAAGTTATTCTTAAATGTAATATTTTTAATTTAAAAAAATACATTTTTTTAATAGTTTAGGATACGGCAACTTATCTATCTTTCAAAACAAAATAAAAATATAAATACATAAAATTAGAAAAGGTTTGTTGTTTAAAAGGTGAGTTAAAAGTTAACGAATCACATTGGTAATTAAATAGGTTATATTTAGTAATTCTTTTACGTAAAATTTTTAATTTAAAATATTATTTATTTTCTTGTTTTTATCTTAAGATATTGCAATTTATCTGTTTGCCAAAACAAAACAAAAATATAAATCCACTTAAATCTTTTTAGGTTGATTTATAAACTAGATTTTGGATTGAAATATTGTTTTAAAAAGAAACAAAGTTGCAACTTAAAATAAAGACTGATTTTAAATTGTTTTGCTTACTAAACTTTTTGGAATTATTTTTGCTTCAGCGACTTTATTTTTGTTTCGTAGAAAAAGATGTCTTTCCTTATTTTATTATAGGCACCCAACTAGAATTATCTTCTTATGTTTATACTTATAATAACGTCAGCAGGGCAAATTTTAAATAAAATATGCCAAAAATAAAATTATTTACGGTGTCATTAAAAAAAAAAAGGTTGCTAAAATTCCTTTTTATATATATTTTGTCCTATTTGGTGTAAATAAATATTTTTTAATATTATAAATGCTAGTTAAAAATCCTTAAAATGGTGTCTATAAAACACATTTGCACTTTTTGGTTTGCTATGCTTGAACTAACCCTCACACATTAATGCTTATTGCTATTACACCCTGTATAACAAAGAAAATGGTTACAAGCTACAAAAAGGTACTCCTGTTGAATGTCGACAAAATGAAGCGTTTTTAACAAAATCAACTATTTTAAATACACATTTAGTTGGTGATTTCAATTAGCTCTGAAAGAAAAACCTAATTTGATTCTTGTAGAATAACCAGAACTAACCCGTAATAATAATGTAAATATCGACAGAGATTGGGTGTCAAATTATAAATTAACATCCCGTTAGTTATTTTCTAACTTTTTTATTTTTTGTCGTAAAAAATAAATTAGTACTTAACGATTAAACGTAATCTATTAGTTTTTTTTGGTATTTCATAAGTTTTTGAACCAGTATTTACATTTTTAATATCTCCTAAAATATACAGGGTATCATAAAAAATGTATATTTTTTAATGGCATTGTATATTATATACTATTAAAAAAAGTGAAATATTTATTTATTTTTTCTTATGATTTCAGTGCCTTGCTCTGAATCCAGAGCATAGGCGCCCTCTATGCGAGACCACCGGCTTTACGTGGCTTCCGAACCACAACGTAAAAGGGTGTATTAGGCAGAATACTACACAGTGGTTCGCCATGTGTTGTGTTTGTGAGGTGACGAGCAAATAAAAATTGCCATGTATGATACCAAGAATCGAACTCGGGTCTCTGCGGTGAAAGGCTAATACACTAACCCAGTGGTGGCAAACCTTTGCGTATTTACGTGCCATTTTTATACAAAAATGTAAAAAGGTGTCCTTGAATACTTTTTAGACTGCAAATGTTTTAAAGAGAAACAAAATCAAATTTTGAAGGGCAAGAAAAACACCAACTTTAAACTTCCCTTATTTTAGCTATATACTCGCGTGCCCAAATTTTTAGGTCGCGTGCCACCTTGGACACGCGTGTCATTGATTCGCCATCTATCACGCTTGCGACTTATTTATTTGCCCACATTTATTAGTTCAAAATTTTTTGTGTTATACTTAATTTTAGGTATTTAATATAGAAACACAATGTCTGATTTTAAACGTTTATAATAACCCCATTTAATAAAAAATTGTTTTTGTCAAAAAGAATTTAAATTATTAAAATCGAACAGAATTAACTGCTCGATAAATCACCATCGCTAAAATTTAACCGAGGAATCCCAGACATATACTATAGTTAGATCAACTTCGTCCACAGACGTTCCAATCAAATCTGGTCGTAGAAACTGACATACTGGAGACTTTCTATGGTGACAACAAGCAAAACAAAAATTATTTTGAAGTAAAGTAATAAATAACTAATTATTTTATGCCATTTTGAAGAGTATAAATAACCACACAATGTCTAAAGATATTTAAATATTTTTGTATAATAAATAATTAATAATTTTTATATTAATAATTTAAATTTATAAATATGCACCATAATTTTAAATAAATTGTAATTATTTTTTACATTTTTTTTACCTTCCTTCCGCAAGCAAACAAAATTTCAACGTATCGTGAATACCTTGAGGTTTCTGGGGTCCATAAGAATAAATAAAAAAGCAATAATAAAAACAGCTCCACAACCTACACCTAAAAAAATTATTAAATCGAGTAGGTAAATAAAAAAAAGAGTTTAATATTGCACTTAATTAAGGAATAGTTACTTAGGCATCTAAGCCACCACTAATTTAAAATACAAGTTGCGTTAAGTGCTATTCATATTTTACATTAAGAACCAAAAAGATATATTTATGGTTTATGGGTTATGGGTATATTATAGGTTGAGTATCAGAAATAGCTTAAAAATTTTATATAGGGTGTTCCATTAAAATTAAAAGGGTTATCATATTTAAAAATTCAAATTTTACAGCACTTCCACAAGTATTATTATAATGGCCCCTAAAAGTTAAGTCCATTAAAAGACTTATTTTAAGTTTTTGTGATGTTTATTTATTTTCCCATAAAACTGCATATTGTGCGGCTATTTGGATATTTTTAAACGCCATTTTTTCTAAAACCAAAAATGTTAGGTAATGAATATATTTAGGGTTTTTTATCAGACATGACCTGTAGAGCTCAAATCCTAAAAAATTGATATTTTAAATGGAGCACCCTATATATTTTTTGATATTGCTTTTGGTTAAATTGGAAATAATACACAAATGCTATTAGATCAAAAATTGGCATCCAATGATACAATGTAACGTCCCAAAATTTGAAAACAATACGGTTGCACAAAAGGGAAATAAATTGCTGGATAGTAATTTTGTTACCCGATATACTATAAACAGGGACTAAAGCCCCCCACCTCCCAAAAATAAAACAGTGGCTAGTTGCGCCACTGGGCTTTTCTATTTACGCCACCCGGTGAAGTCTTGTCATATTATTTTCATATGTTATATATGAATTCGGGAGGACACCATGTATAAAATATTTTTACAAGATTTGCAATGAAATGCACTATTTACAAAAATATTTTTACTGGTCTAGCCAAGTAAATTAAACTGTTTCTTGTTAATGCGTATAAAACTACTAAATTACTTTGACTTTATTACTCTTTCCGCATTAAAGTTAAACTAGTCTTATGATGCAAAAACGTAATTAAAATTTAAAACTATGCAGACTGCACCAAGCATTATTATTTCATTAAAAATTTGTAATTTAAATTATTATTTTAGGTTTTTATGATTACGTACTAAATTAAAAAAAAAAGATTTAAACTGGTCGGCTGCTGCTGCGTTTAAAACGACAATTAGACCTAGAAGTACAAGATCACGGCTATATAATTTGACCCCTCACTTTTTTTCTTTTAATTTTTTTTAACAATAAACGTTATTAATAAATAAATTTTCGGGAGGTTAGCAAACCCTATCGCAGAATAATATAGAATAAATAAAAAATTTAAAAAAGAAAAAAATGACATTAATACCGTTAAATTTTTTTAAAGGTATGTATTTACCGTCATTCATTAAAAAAAAGTCAAACGCTTAAATGCAGATTTTTTTTATTTTAGTACCAATGGTATAGGGTTGGCTTTTAAAATTCTAGGCTAAGTTAGGTTTAGCGTGATTTAAAGTTTTAGGGCTAAGGTAAATATTTTAATGATTTGTTTTTAATTAAATTCTTGTTTAGTTTAGAACATATTGATTTTTATTGTTAACTTCATCAGTGGACAGTCTGTATACATATAAATCTTTCTCTTGAATTTATCTATCATTTAAAAAGAAACGCAACAAAATATGTTTAATTGTGATAAGAAACTTAATAAAAAAATTTGGTACTGTATACTATTTTTTTTACTAATAATTATTTTTCAAATGTTTATTTTAAAGCAATTTTATTCACCTCTAGATAATACTATAATAACAAGGTAAAAATGCATTTTAGTTTCAACGGTTTTTTAATATAACATCTTTTTAACCCACTCTGTGTGGCAATTCCATTATTTTTTTATATATCATAGATACCTGGGCACAACTATTTTTTAAGCACTCTGTATATGTTTTTTTTAGATTATTATACAAACTTTTTTCTCAAATCACTCTATCTATTAAAAACCGCATCAAAATCCGTTAAGAATAGTTACGTAAATATCGAATTTTAGTTAGACTTATAGATAGCCGACTTTCCACTTCGTTGGGCGTCAATATCTAAACTTTTTGTTTAATCAAAGTAAATAATAGCCTGTAACACTCCTAAAGAGTGGAGCTTTCTGGTTGTTAAAGAATTTTTATGATCGGTGCAGTACTTCCGAAGATTAGCGGCTACGAACAAACAAACCCACAAACAAAGTTATAAACTTAACCTCTTCATACAGGGTTTCCAAACAAATGCGAGAACAAATAGGAGGTAATTTTTCATCAAAAAAACACTTCATATAAACATAAATGTGTCCTAAACGTCATAATTTTTGAGATACAGGGTCCTAAAATTTTCAAAAACCAAAAATGTTCGAAAACACTTATTTTAGTAAAAACTGTTATACTAGATACAAACCTAATTTAAATAAGTTTTTATTATTTTTGTTACATAATTTTCAATTAAAAATTATAAAACCTAATTTTTAAAAGAAAAAGATCCCGCAATGCTTCTTTTATGGTCTAAAAATATGCATTTAGGCGAATTTTATTTTTTTCTCTTAAACTGAACAAGATAGGAAAAAAGATAATAGATATAAAAGCAGTATTTTTATTTGCTTAATCCAAAGAAAGTACAAAAATTTTACACACATTTACGCAGTCAGCGGCGTACCGTTTTTTGTTGGAAATATTCCTTTAGTTGCCTCTCGAGACGCCACTGGACTTACTAAATGTAATTTAGTTAGTGATAAAGAACTCCCTAATATCAATAATATTATTGTCAAATTAAAACAAAATTGGGTAAAGAATAGTTGGATATTAAAAAAGAAATGTTTTTTTTTAAATTTTAACACCCAGTAGTTCAAAAACGTTTAGAACATATGTTCATATAAAGTTTTTTTCCTATTTTTTGATGAAAAATCACCTCCCAAAATTTCTTGCATTTGTTTAGAAACACCCTATATACCAGCATAGATAGATATAGATAAAATCTAAAAACTACGTTGGTTTGTAGAAGCGTTAAAGCGTGTAAATAAAATATGTTTTCTAGTCGTAAGCTTTTTCGCGCACGAATTTTAATTCTAAAAGCGTCACCTTTTTGCACTAGTGCGGAAAAATACAAAAATAATGAACCAAATATTAGCAAGTCGCAATAAAATATTTTTTTTCTAAAAAATTTTCTCTTTTTTCAAACTCACTTATATTCTGTT
>JACEGR010004426.1:0-87638 GCA_014170235.1 Listronotus bonariensis
ATGAATAGTGTTCTCTACCCAAGTTTAACCGTTTTTGATTTATTTTAAAGTTTATGTCCAAAATGACGTTTGCAAGCCATTACAATAGAAAATTTAGGACATTTTTCATAAGGCGATCATTACCCCAATAATAAATTTTACGGAAGTTGCCTGGGTGTCTTTTTTTCCACAAAAAGGTTATACCTTATTTAAATCCATGTCTTGGACCGTTTTTTATCGGAGAATTTTAAAAAATTGCTAACATTATAAATTCAATAGAGGACATACAACTAAATATTTTGACAGTTAAACCCCTTTCGGTTATACCGGAAGTTAATGTCAACTTCCTAACCAGAACACCCCATACAGAGTGGACCAGGTTTTTCGTGACAAACTTAGACAGTCAATAGGAAATGTTTATTTTAATAAAAAATCTTAAAAAACATATTTCCTAAATTACCTTATTTTCAAGATACGGGGTGTTAAAGTTTAATTTATTTTAAGTTTCTTTTTTCACGGTTACTTTTTTTTACCCGTACCTTTACCCCTCCTTAACGTTTAAAAATTACGTTGGTAAATTGTGTGTCAAGTAGTGTAAAAATGCCGTTTAAATTTTCAAATCGAGAAATAGCGAATATACATTGGGTGCATTCAGGAGTACTCAGCCGCTTAGCCGCTGGGTAAGCGGAGTGTCAAAACTGTCAAAATAAAGCCATCCTATTGATTTAATTTAACAATTGTGACACTCCGCCTATCCAGTGGTTAAGCGACTAAGTACTCCTAAATGCACCCATTTTGTAAATGGATTTGCAAACAAAAACCTCAAGGCGACATTTTGACACTATTTGACACACTACTTGATAATGTAATTTTTAATCGTTAAGAAAAGGTAAAGGTAAAAAAAGTAACTCAGGGAATAAAAGAGATGCTGAAAATAAACTAAACCTTAACATGTCATATCTTAACCACAAAGCAATTTAGAAAATATGTTTATTAATATTTATTTTCATAAAAAAACCTATCGACTGTCAATTTATTAAGAAAAACCTGGTTCACCCTGTATATTATTTATTTTTAGATTCTGCGTAAAATTTTAAACCTAATTTATGTACTATTATGTCCTAAAGACTCACCGTTTTTAACTTATTTTAATTTTTCTGTCAGTAATGTTGTTTGCAAGCCATTACATAACGATCAATTTTTCCAATACAATACAACATAAGAATTGTGTAGTAGGCCATGACACTGCATCTCGTCGTCAGGGCCAACTGGAAGCCAAAATAAAGCCGTACTTAACAGCGTTGTTAGAATGGATAAACAAATAATGAAATAGTTTATATTTCAAAAAATATACAGATACAGATAGACAGTTTTGTACAAACTTACTCTTATTTTTAATGCTTAATAGGGTAAGGAAATAAAATTTAGGGGATCCGTTTGAAAAAATTGGCTTTCAAGGTGTTTTTGACCAACCTGTATTTATTAAATGTAAAATTATCAATATAGTCTACTAAAGAAGGTCTTTTCCACAAGGAATTCAACCTTAACTATTACTAAAAGCTTTTGTTTAAATAAAATTGATTGTTGATGTAATGACTTGTAAACGTCATTTTTGACTGATAAAATTTAAAATAGGTCAAAAAAGGTGAAACTTAGGCATGGGACATTATGCATAAAATATGTTTAAAGTGTTACAAAAAGTTATAAACAATTATATTATATAGAGTGTTTAATTTAAAATAAGGAAGTTGACATTCACGGTACATTAACGGTATAACCGAATAGAACTGTCAAATATTTTAGTCGTATGTCACCCACTGACTTTATAATGGTATCAAATTTTTAAAATTTCCCAAAGCCCATTTTCTTGTAAGACACTTTTACAGGGTGCTTCATTAGTGCGCCGGGCTTCATAGCGCCTAAAGTATAGTAGTTAGAGAGTTCAATTTTCATTTGACGACCAATAATTTCGTTAGTGTGGCAGTTACCTGTACAAAATAAGTTTTATTTTAAGAAGAGTACATTTGCCTACCTATAAATACAAAAAATAAATTTCCAAGTACTATGGGTCACTTTTACAGGGGCAAGTTAAAGAAAGAAAGAAAAAAGTGTCACAACCGACCACACCCCAGGGGCGGTTGTGACAGTACTTGGAATCGGTAGTGACAGATTCAAAAATACACACTGAATGGTCATCGATCACTTTTATTGCACAAAAGATTATTTTCGTTGGAACTTTCCATTTGTTGGTGCATTACAGGCTCTGTTATCAGAATATGTAATTCACCCCAGAAAAAATACTTTTCTTCATCTAATGACGGTAGTAATGTCTTTCGTTTTTCTCTTTTTTTTTTTTTAAAGTCTTTTTTGTTTTTGGACAATCCACAAATGCTAAAGGCCTAAATACTAACACGAGTTTTTCTGTTGGGGACCACACCGCAAGTTGAGAAATTACCTATACTGAACAATTAATCAGAGCAGAAGTCATGAAAGTACCTATAAAAAGCGATAAATTCCCCACAGCCCCACAATGGGGCAAGAGAAGGAATTCTTTCTGAAAGTCGAGAGTCATTAATAAAGAAAACGTCTGTTTTTTGAATTAAATCAAGAATGTTGAGGGTTGAGGGGGACGCCAGAACAATATTTTAAAGGGGATCGGATTTGGGACACATACAAAGTGTAAAAATTAGAAGGAAAATTTGTCTATCTCGTTTTCAAATATACCCCAACAAAGATATACGATCAACTTCTTGAATTTCTGCAACTTTTCGTAATGATGTTCTTCGTTTTACTACTGTATAGGCTTCTTCAGATTTTTCTATTTAACATTGACTTTTTTGCTTTCCTACGCGTTGTTCTGGCATCTTAGAGCAAAAAAACTGTTTTAATAAGTGTAACAACCGTACCCAATGCACTTTTTGCAAACAAAAAATTATGACAATATATTATAACGTACGTACAAAGTAAGCACTGTTATGTTATCACTAATGTTTAACTAATATTTAAAAATATATATATATATATATATATATATATATATATATATATTCATGATTGTATCTGTACACATAATCCAACAATCACTAAAAGACTTTGAATAAAAATACTTACTTCTAACCATTAAAAAGTAATTTGCTAATGGCAAAGTCGCGCGTTTTTAAATGCAATACTGTGAAACACGTTTAAACCCCCATGACACTCCCCTATCCCCTTTATGCCTCCACCGTATTCCTTATAGTTTCGTTAATATTGCTATTGTCACAACCGTACCCTGTCACAATCGTACTCAGTCTACCCTATATGAACTAGAGGTAAAACTTTATTTTAAAAAATACTTTTGTTATATATACAGGGTACTTATTTACCCTACCAAAATTTAAGCATTTTTTTAAATGAAATATCCCGAATACTTTTGCATATTAGGGATTCTTTTTGTTTCTCTATATATGTGTGCAATATTAAACTTATTAAATTTTCCTAAAAATCATCAATAAAAAAATCTCCAAGCCGATAAAAAGTTATTTAATATTTTTCTAAGGTTTTTAGGCCGCAAATTTTACATTTTATAAGTGCATATGTCATCTTTCGTCACTGTATTTCAAATGCTTTTCTTATAACACACTTATTTTCTAAATATGTTCATAGGCGTCTGTTCAAAAATTTATAGTAGGCTTAAACAGATATTTTGTTTAAATACATTTTTATATTTTTAAGTATTCTTTATCTGCGGGCTGTTATACTTACTTTCTTTTTTTTTTATTCGACAATTACTATAATTAATTTTAGCAAATATAAGTTAGTCAATGGGCTTGTTCGTAGAGAAATCACAAACTAGTCAGTGCCAATCAGATTTTACAAATACGTCTGGTGACCAGTTGGCATTCGGTCACCTAACTAAATAATAGCTTTGTTCGTAGAGCAAAATTGCCAACCAATTTCCAATTTTTTAATGCGCATGCTTGGTTGAAAATAATTTTCTGATTAGTTGGGAATTTTTAACTCTGCGAACGGTAACACGTAAAATGCCAACTGGACCAAAGCCACCTAGCCAAATTTTTTAAATATGTAGGGCAATACCCAAATAAATAGTTAAAATAATTTTTAAAACCAAAGACTGAAAACACACTTAATCTGGCTAAAATGTAAAAAACATGTAAAATCAAATGAAATCACAGTAATGGTCAATGCGCATGTCTCCAACCAAAAATTTATTTAAAATCAGCGGATTATTCTAACGGTTCACAACAAAAATTTGACGTCTGCGATCAAAATATTTTTAATCAGCAGTTTGGGATTTCTTCTTTACGAACGCTTTTAACGAAATGCGCTTGCGTCTGACGGTTTCTGATAGTTTCTGACTGCTCTACGAACAAACCTAATAATACCCCATTGGCGCCTGACTAGTGTAATTTCTCTACGAACAGATGTTTATAAAAAGTGAGAAAAATTATTTTTTTACGACTGCTATGTAAAACGCTTAAAAACGCACGACAGTCATTTTGAAAGTGATGTTTTGTACATGCCGTGTGGAACCTTTGCTCACGATTACCTGAAAGATAAAACGTTTAAATTTACCTTACGACTGGTAAGGTAGTAGGACACCTGTTAATATTATTGTCAAGGTTGTCTTATTTTCCTTGTTACCGTGTAACATATTTGTTACTGTCATATTATTTGAAAAATAATTTTACCTAAAAATCAGATTTTTCCTAATTTAGTGTTTTTTTTCACGTAATATGAAGCAAACCAGTGAATCTAACGACCCTTTGGAAATAGCGAATTAAGCTGCAACTACAACATTGAGCTTATTTTTTGAAAAATCGCGAGAAAGGTATGAAATTGCTTATAATAGGTATATGGCTCAAAAATATTAAATTCTTCTTTAAAAATGCGGCGTTAGTCTATTTTGAAGAACTTTCAAAAAATTTAAGACACCACTTTCTGGTCCGAATACTCAATGTTGAAAAGTACGCTGAAGTTAAAAGAAATCGTCGATTTGGGTAGTTATATGAAACTGGTTGCTTTCCTCAAAAAAAAAAAAAATCAGAAAATTATGTTGTAAAGAAGTCAAACATTGTTACAGAAAAGGATTTTCATGGGTTCCTATCTACTGCTCCAGACGAAAAATATGTGCTTGTTAAGTTATTTTATATTAGATAATAATAATTTAATAAATTAGGAGCGAATAGCATATTTTAACTTTTTAGACCGTTGTGTCAATTGGATTAACAGGAGCTGGTAGGCGGGATAAGCTCTGTAGATTAACGATTAAGGATATCCGATACATCGATTCAGCATTACTAGTAAATGTAAAACATACAAAGAATAAATTACCTAGATCTTTTACTATTACAGGTACTTTTATGAAAACTGTAGAAGCTATCTTAGCCTTTGTCCTCAAAATATAACAGAAAAAGGTTTTTCCTAATTATTGCACCGGCAAATGCACAAAACAGGTTGTTGGTATTAACCAAATAGGAAGTATGGCGAGTAAAAAGCTGAATTCCTGAATCTGCCGAATCCAGAAAACTACACTGGTCACTGCTTTCGGCGATTATTGGCCACAATAGCAACATTCCCTCGAAATCCGTGTTGCATTTTTTGCCAAGAAGTAACATAGGTTAAAGTTCACATTCATCAGAATATTCTTTAAACATTATTGAAAATAATCATGAGAAGAAAAAAGACCTTCCAATAATGAACTTGGAAAACTGTTCGAATATTACAATTATTTATAACTTCAATTAATCTTTTATTGTTTTTTCACTAATTTATATAAACTTGTTTAATTATTATTGTAATTAAATATTATTGTTAAAAAATTAAATACATTATCAACAAATTTTTATTTTGTTTTAGTTCTTATGTGCAGTCAAATAAAAAGTATAGCGTGCAACACGTTTGAAATCGCCTTATTGCACACTCGTGTGACTTACGGCACTGCCTGCGGCTCGTGCCGATAAACTATCACACCCGTGTGCAAAAAGCCTTTTCAAAACTTGTTACACAATATACTATTATAGTGGACGTATGCTGCACGTTTGCCAAAAAAATATACAAATTAAACTTTTGTTATGATTTGTTGACACAAGAAGAAATTTTTTTAATAGACGCTCAAAGATTTTTCGAATATAGGCCTGTTATAAGAAAAGCATTTAAAATACAGTGACAAAATACTGTATAGACCTTAAAGTAGCAGTATTTCCCATAATTTTTAAATAATCGTAGTTGTGATCACCTTTTACTTAAAAAGAGTAAATTTTTCAAATATGTGAAAATAAGTCAAAAATAAAGACAGATAGAGACTTTGAGTCTATAATTAAAATTGTTTATTTACTAAAGCTCTATTAGAATAAAACAAATATTATACATATCAATTGATAGGTTTAATATTATACACATTAGAGTGAACGTTATTTCCCAAATCGCTTTTTAGCGAGCGCCTTCTGAACTTTTAGTTTATAGCCTAAAAAATATATCCAATGTTAAAATACTCTTAATTCCTAATTTAAACCATGTCCCAATCATGTTGCTTTTCCCATTTAAATAACATGGGGTTTTTGGAGTTTTTACTTTTTTTCAGACAAAAGTAGATGAAAATCTCTACTCATCGCATATTCTTATGTGAAATTTAACGCTCTACAAAAAGGTATTTTACGAATTTTCGATTAAATCACTTCTTTAAGAGTTATTGCCGTCAAACGTTGAGTTAAGATTGGGTTGTGCCCATCCTCGCGAGTTTAATAGTGAACGGGCATTTTTAAATAAAACACTCTGTATATTACATCACCGTTAAATAGATATTTTAAAAAGCTTTTAAGAAAACACCACATTTAATATGTGGTAAATTATCGTTTATAGGCCATTCAAATCTAAAAATAATGCTAAATTTCCATTATATTTTAAGCTCTAAGCTATGAGCGCAAGTTTAGTGTCAGAGATAAAAAGACACTATAACATATCTGCTATTTTTTGGATTTGGATGGCCATATTTCCAAAACTATAAGGGATAAACATATCAAATGTGGTATTTTTCGAAAGCTCTTTAAAATATCCATTTAACGGTAATGTAATATACAGTGTATTTTATTTAAAAATGCTGGTTTACCATTACTCCCGAGGATAGCCACAACCCTATCTTAACCCAAAGTTTGACGGCAAATAACTTCTAGTGTGTCAATCAAAAATTCGTTTAAAACTTTTTGTAGAGCATTAAATTTCCCATCAGGATACGCAACGAGCAGAGCTTTTCATCTATTTTTGTCTGAGATAAAAAATTAAAAAGTAAAAATTCCAAAAACCCCATGTTATTTAAATGGGAAAAGCAACATGATTGGGGCACGGTTTAAATTAGGATTTAAGAGCATTTTACATTGGGTAACTAAATTTTCAGGGGGCGTTTGCTAAAAAAAGTTGTGAAAAACGAACACCCTAATAGAGATGCATAAAAAACATAAAAAGTCCCATTTATGCAAAAATATTCGGGGCGTTCCATTAAAAAAACTATTTAATTTTGGCAAGGCAAATTTTTTTATCTTATATATGAACAAAATATTTTCTTAAAATGGAGTTTTATCTATAGTTCATTAACCACTTTGAACAAAATATCTAATTGCCATAATCGCAATTAAAACCCGACGCACTAATGAAACACCCTGTATAGATATAAATTGTTTTTAATAATTTTACCATATTAAACCTATTTTCTTAAAGAAAATACATACTTTTTAAAACATACAAAATTATATTATATCTGTATTTAAAATGCCATTTTACTAAAAATTGTAAAAGATATTAATTTAAATAGAGTAAATATCGCTTGTAGAAAAAAACGAAGGAGTAAAACGGTTAAAGCAAAATTTTAAATTTGTCACCTGTGTCAAAAATACATACATAAAATGAAAAAAATCGTCCTACCCTATATAATCCCGACTTCTTGAAATGCCTTTTACCTATGGAAAGAGCAGGAATAAGTATAACGATAAGGTTATTTAGTTGTCCAAATATCATCGGTATTGTGGTAACAGGTAGTTAAAATTAAATTAGGTTTTTTTTTAATTCTCTCTTTAAAGGTCCATAACTGCCTAACAAAGCGCGATATACCCTGCACCAGACTGTTTCGTCATACCTTGTTCTCTCTTCATACCCTCTAAACTGAAAACGACAAAAAATTACGTCACCGACGTAAGTTGAGAAAAAAACTTAAGAAATCAGTCAATGTCAATAATAATTGTCATGATCAGTTTCCAATATTTTAAACATATTAACTATTTTTATTAATTTATATGCAAGAGTTAAGTAAGCAGGAAAATTATTAGTGTTTAGTGGCGATATTTTTAACTAACCGACTGAACAGACTTATTCTAATATTATACTATTAGTGTAAAGTGATACGGTCTCCATATAAACAGCACCTAGATCGGCCTGGTGTGTTCCAAGGTTACCATGACAACTACCCTAAGGTGTCGCGGCAAAGGTAGTTGTCGTGGTAACCTTGGAATACACCTGGCCGATCTGGATGCTGTTTATATGGAGACCTTATCTATACAGGAAAAGTGCAAATATTCTTGGAAATTAAAAACAATGAAATAAACATATTGTATCTATAGCCGCCGCGGCTTCAAAAAGCTTGGATTTCTTTTTCCGAGCCAAAAAGTATTTTTTCTCCTTCCAATTTATACACTTTGTATGTGTCCCTAATTCGACCCTCTCTGGAATATTGTTCTCATGTCTGGGGAATGGCATCCCCTACAACCCTCAGCATTCTTGATGCCATTCAAAGAAGGGCTGTTCGTCTAATTAATGATCCTTTACTTACTCAAAAACTTCCTTCTCTTGCCCATCGTCGAGCTGTGGGAGATCTATCGCTCTTCTATAGATACTTTTACGGCTTCTGCTCCGACGAATTGTCCAGTATAGTCCCTCCTCTTGCGGTTCCCAACAGAGAAACTCGTGGTGCCGCGTGTATGCATCCCCATACAGTTCAATTGGACAGGCCCCGAACTTCCCATTTCGTTCGTTCTTTTATCCCTAGAGTTTCTAGACTGTGGAACCTGCTGCCAGCGGAGGTCTTTCCTTCCCCCAAATCTTCAAGTTTTTAAGTCCCGTGTTAACAAACTTCCTCTTACCCTGCTTAAGACACCCACGGTATGTTAGTATTTAGGCTTTCAGCCTCGTGGATTGTCCAAAGATAAAAAAAAAAAAACTTTGTTTTAAAAAAATTAATTAAGAAAAACACCTGAACAAGAAAAATGTATTTCGTTGGTTTAAAAGTCAGTATCCCTAGTTACCATAATATAAATTGTATTTTATTGGTTTAAAAAGCCAGTAACCGGAGTAACTTACTAGGTATTCATTATCAATGCCTAAAGTATAGTTTAAAACTTCACATTTTACATAACCAATTTTTTTATTTAACTTACTTACTTAAATGTTCTTTATTGACATAAGCAAAAATAATTACATTATATCAAATGGCCATTGACCGAGGTCCTTTAGCCTAAGATTATTAACAGTTTAATATAGGTATATATGTACGGGAAATAAAAGTGAATTTAAACAATTTATATAATCAAAACAAAAAAATCCATTATGCATTTTTATAGCTAGATGTTTGGTGTCAAATTAATTGTTCCAATTCTTCATATATTGTTTGTAAAGGATGTTTATGCGTTTGTTGTCTTTTTTCTTCTTCTGTTCGTTTAAGGCAAAAATCTTGAATTATATCTAGATTGTACTGTTTTGATATAAAATTTGTAGTTAGATATCTTAAACGTTGCAAGATTGGCTGTATTTTGGTCATGTCATAGAGAAGTATATTTGGTGGGTTATGTAATATATTTCTCGGATGTCTTATTCTTGTAATTGCTCTTAGAGATGTTGTTTCTGCTACTTCAAGAGATTTTCTGGCATAATTATGTAAGTCAAGCATAGCTGGGTGTCCATATTCCAAAAGTGGTCTACAGATTGATTTATATATGATGGTTGCTGTGTTTATATTTATTCCATGGCCTCTGTAGGTTAGGCTTTTAAAGTGCTTTGATCTTGATATAATCTTTTTCTTACAACTTTTTACGTGTTCATGGAAATTGAGTTTATGGTCGATGGTCATTCCTAGGTATTTTGCAGACTGCTTTGGTAAAATAAGATGATTATCGATTATTACAGTTATATTTAAATACATTGTAATATTCGTTATTTTAAACACTAAGTCGTCGTTTTCTCGTCACAAAAAAAGTGTATAATAAATAACTATTCAATAGTAACAACTTACTTATGTTTCAAAGTTTAAAAACGATGTTACCAAATACTTTTAATTGACCATTAAGGGTAATGGGGTTTTCTTAAACCAAATCGTCAAAAAGGTAAAAATATCCTAAAAGGGAAAAACGTTTATTTTTATTAAAATTACGTTAAACCTTTAATTCCACAAAGTTACCTGTTTTATATTCAGATTGGCTTCCTGTCCCACTTTAATTTCATTTCGAATACACATTAATATTGTGATGGATGTATAAGCTCTCCTGCATACGCAATTACCTAGAGACGAATCCCTCGAATACGTCATTCCGGAAATTTGTTTTCAATGTGTTAGTCGATCAGAGGTAAAAACATGAGTTAAAAGGTATCTTTACAGTGTGTCTTTAAAAGGTCTGTACAAAATACTACTACAAATTTATTGGACCAAAATGCAACGATCAAACGCAATTTACCTGTAATAAAGTTGATCTTTGACAGGATACAGAGTGTCCAAGTTTTTATTTTATTTAGGTATTTTTAAAAATTGTAATTATTATAAAACACTTTTTTACATAATTTGCTAAAAAGGTTTTTCAGAGTGAAAAATCCATATATGCTAATGTTTTTGTCGTAAAATGTAAAGGGAGCCCCCTGCACTGCTTTGCTTAGGTTCAAAGTGTCATAATTTTTTTTTGCCTCGGTATATTATAATTTTATTTTATTTTTTGAAAGATACAGGGTGTTAAATTTTTCAATTATTTTTTCTTGAACACCCTTGTTTATTAAAGCAAATTGGGCTAAATCGTTGTATTTTGCCATAACTATTTGAACAGACCTTTTAGAGAATCCCTGGTGGAGGAGGAATACGAAGGATTTTTTTATGTGAAATAAAACGGTTAATCTAAAATATCTTAGAATCAGTTGCTCGTAGCGATATTTTTTAGGTTTTGTGCAAAAAATATAAGAAAATAAATATTATCTACTAGAATGTGTATATACTGAGGCAAAAAGTAATGCCACTTTGAACAAATCCCAAGGACTTCAGGTGGCTTTCTATACATTTAACAGCAAAAAAAATATTTAACTACATATTAAAATAAGTATGTACCCCACAATATTTTCTTCATCCCCTTAATTTTTATTTAAAATATTTTTGCGAGCACACACTAATATACACATAAGCAAAATAGTTATTTATTAGATAAGTGAGTTATATTACATATAAGTCACGCAAGAAAAGTTTAACTTTTCCAGGTTTTATATGTAATAACTCACGTGTCTAATACAAAATTTTATCCAACACTTTCGTATAAATCGTTTTTAATATCGAAAATAATTTGAAAACGTCATCCATTATTGGTTACTTGTCATTGTCAACACCAGCAACAAAATTTTGTATTTTTTGGAAAGCAAGCTTGTTTGGTTGTAATGCATTTTGTTGGTAACTATAATAATACTATAATTCTTATAGTACACTTTATATCCTCAAAATCTGATCAATTATGTAGATATTATATGTAAGTGTTGGATAAAACCATTAAAGTTTCACTATAGACACCCAGAACAATGCTTAATTTTTGGTCATCAGCTTGGAAGCTCTCATTTGCTGGAATTTATGAAGCGGGTATCCATCGAGTACACACGTAAACAGTACGTATAATTTGCCGCTTCATAAATTCAGCCAAGCCAGCGTCCAAACTGATGACCAAAAATTTAGCATTGTTCTGAGAGTCTATAGTGAAACTACAATTGTCCCTAACATAACCCAAAAACCTCGAATAAGTAAAATATTTAAAAATACCGAAAATAAAATTTAAACTATGACATCCTGTATCTCGCAAACGATCAACTTTTCGTATCGGTAAATGGTAGTATTTTATACAGACCTTTTAGAGACACCCTGTATATTTAAAGCGCGAAGCCATAATTTTCAAACAAAAAGAATCCTCTGGTTACTGAGATGTCTTAACGCTACATTTTTAAAAGTTTTATGGCCTATTAGAAAATAAAACAAAATTTATGATAGGCTTAGTAAAGACGGGAAGACCACCTAAATACATCAATACGCAACATGTATTATCTATACCACATGTTGCTAGATTATAGGCGATTTCGCTTCGGTACCGTACTTTGGTTGGACAAATACCTACTAACCAATTTCATATAACAATAGTGATGTCACGCCATCTTTGGTTCCCCTTTTTGGTTTGTCAAATGGTATATAGCAGTGATGGCAAACCAATGGCACGCGTGCCCAAGTTGGCACACGACACGATGCCATTTTGGCACGCAAGAATATTTTTTTTAATAAGACAGAAACTAAAATAAGGAAAGATTAAAGTTGGTGTTTTCCTTTATTTTTATTAATTTTTTTCTCTTTAAAATTTAAAGTAACTGAAAGACAGTATTAAAGGAGAAAGAAAGCAGGTAAAAAATGTCTTGTCGGTCTGTAGATGGCTTTGGTATGCTCTTCATATCCAGATTTGTTATATTATATATTAGAACGCTAAGTCACATTTTTCTGCAAGTTTATAAAAGTTCCAATGCACAAAATTACATAACTTTTTTAAAATTTCTCGTCTGGTTACCAAGACCTCTCAACACTATTTATTAATTTTTCTTTAGTATCGGCTATACACGTTAACATATCCGTTCCCGTTCGATTATATCATTAAAGTTAAGCGACATCGAGCAGGTAGTTATTAGATGGGTGACGCTTGGTAAGACCGTGTGCCGTTGCTTTTTTGTTTAACATACTAAATTAATCAAAATAATAATAAAAACGCTGAGCTAAATTTTTAGTCAAGCACGCGACATTTATTTTGTCACAATTTAGATGATCTTCTTTTTTAATAATCATCCAGTTACTAAGATCTTTTAAAAGTTTTTTATTTGTTTTTTAACTATGGAATCTTTTGGATAATTCCACGCTTCGTGTTTTTATTTCACTGAGGATTGATCAGCCTGTGTGTGAGCAGCATACCTGCATTTGCGGCAAAATAGTTGACATTTATGGCCTTTACGGGCTCAGCTGCATCAAAAGTGCAGGTAGTATGTCGAGGCACAGGATGAGTAATGATATTATTAGGCGGGCTCTAATAACAGTAAATTTCCCGGCAGTTTTAGAGCCACCCGGCATTTGTCGAAATAACGGCAAACGCGTTGACGGGATGACTTTAGTTCCCTGGAAGAGTGGAGAGGCATTATTGTGAGATGCTACGTGCAGTCATACTCTTGCAGATTCATATATAAATGAATCAAGAAAAGAAATTGGTTTTGCTGCACGTTTAGCTGAAAATAAGAAAAACAAAAAATATGAAGAGTTAATGGACCGTTTTGTCTTTGTTTCTTTCGCAGTTAAAACATGTGGTCCTTGGAGTAATGAGGCCTAAAAAACTAGTTCCAAATATTTGTAATTGTACTAAATTAGAAAATGCTAAAAGCTTTAAAATTTAAAATATTAGCCTCGCACTACAACGAGAAAATGCGGTTACAGTGTTAGGGACTATTACAGGGAAGGCAAGTCTGGATGAAATATTTTATATTTAATATTTTTATTTAAAATTTTTGGGATTTTTGGGGTTGTTTTTCCTTATTTTGTTTAGTTTTTAAGATATTTCCGTTGTATTATACGTTTCACTTTATGTTCTGTGCGTTTAAGAACGGGTAAAGTTATACGAAAAAAAGAACGCTGAGAGTATGTGATTTATAATAATATATTATGGGACGAGCACGAAATGTTACTCATTTTAAACGAGTATAACTTTTGCAGCACGAGCCGAAGGCGAGTTTTGTAAATCATACGAGAGAAAAATAAGTATTCTGTTTAAGTTGCATACTATACTTTTCCTACGACAGTTGACATATCAGTGAAAAACATTTGAAAATAGCTTTCCTGCGGATTTATACAAACTCAAATATTAAATTTATTGTTCCCGATGCGTGACAGAATATTTGTCATCCATAACATACGCGACATTAGGAATAGCTTACTGTGGATTTTTTATTGAATATAATCTATATATTTAAAACGCAAAGCCATAATTTTCAGACACTTCAATAGAGACTTCTGCTGTACCAATTTACATGGTATTTTTTTTAATGATCCTCTGGTTACTAAGACGTCGTATTACTACTTTTTTAAATGTTTAACAAAATTAAAAACCCTTTTTGTTTTTAACTTAAACTAATTGAACCCTGTCGAATTCGACGGGTTTTAGACGAACTACAGTAAAAAGCACAAGCACGTGTAATTTAATTAGTTTAAAGCGCTATAGACGGTCATGCAAAACTATCACATTGAGGGGTCATGGTTAGTTCTGGTTAGTTAAATGTTTTTTTTTATTCGCCTTATTTAGAAATAAAAAAAATAACTGACCAGAGACAACCATGACTCCCCAAATATAACAGTTTTTCATTACCGTTTTGGATCCTTAAAAATCAGATTTCAGGTTTCTGTGCTTTTTACTGTAGTCTTAAGGGGGTTTTATATGGTAAATGTAATGTACCGTATTTACCTTATGTGGCACATTGCAAGTTGGGTGTTTAATGTATCATTGGTGGACGACCGTATGACGTGACACAAATAATTTTATAGGTTATTAATACCGCTGCCAAGGTTATTTGTCTCACCGGCTGACTTGATGCATTTTATTTCATAATTTTGTTGTTGCGTTTTTTATTTCTTCTAACTATATATAATAAAGAAAATCTATCCAATAAAATGGCAACAACATTAAGCAAATATGACAAACAAATGTCATAGTGCCCTAGGAGAGTTTAAAAAGCATTTTGGCTTGTGGTTATCGTCAGAATATATACTTTTCCTTATCTTTGAACTATTTTCTTTAAAATTAAAAAGAAAACTACTACTATTATTAGTTTATTTTCCGTACTTAATAAAACTTTTATACTTATGTGACTTAACAATAATGACCTCGGCTGAAGACATATTTAGAAAACGAGGTTGTCAAAAACATAAACAAATGATCACATTTATGCACATTTAAAGCACCTTATTATAGCCGTGGGTAATTATTGTGGGTAATAAGCGTGGATAATGTGCGTGGGTAATTAGTTATATTACCTGTTTCATTAATAATGTATACATTTTATTCATTTTTAAACAGTCATAGAAAAAATTATTCGACTCTTAACTGTGTCTTGTCCTGTCTTAGAACCATTACCAAGACGATACCTCAGCTAGTGAAGAGGTATCTATTTATTAGTAATTTTTATACGGTGTATCAATTTAATCCGGTACACCACCCATGTCAGCTTCTACCCTAAATCTAAAAATATGCACATACACGTAAACAGTTTTTGGACTTTTCTTAAACAAATCTTTTTATGCGTGGTAGCAACTACCCCTAAAATCTTAAATAAAATAGGGATTAAGTAATATTTTGTTTAAAGGGTCATTTAATTGTCTTTTCAAATTTCAAAGCACTTTTTTATACATTTTCAGATCTTGAATCTACGCTTAAAATGGATCAAGATGAAATTTTTTAGTTGCCGTGATTAAAAGTTGCTAATGCGCGGTATGATATAAAAACAAATACTTTTTATTTCTACAATTTTTCAGTTGCTGAAAAAAATTGCTGGTGCGCGCCAGCCCTTAGCTGATAGGAAAACTTTAATATGATATAACTTACCTTCGAAAAAGAATGATTTGCAAAGTTCTCTTGCGTCGCATTTTGTCACGAATACGCTTATCGGGTTGCATACTAACGATGTATCTTGACAATATCGCTGATCGGAAGAGATAATAAAATATAATGCAGGCCATTACACAACTCGGTATTACCATACCGCAAATGAAGGCATTTTTGTCAAGGAACCTGAAACAAGTAGTATACTGTTATAAATCTGTAATAGCTTTTTGTACCGAGTAACTTTAATTTATGGTTTTTTAAAATTAGAATTTTAAAACCATTTTCAAAAGTACGTTTTAACAAAGATTTTACTTTGCCCTTATAAAATACGAATTATACATTAGTAACTCAACCGAAAAACTTTAGGAGGTGATTCTTTAATAAAAATAAGAAAAAAACTTTCCAAGAACATATGTCCTTAACGTCTTAGTTTTTAAACTACGGGCTGTTAAAAATTAAAAAAGATGTCGTTTTTACAATAACTTTTATATCGATTTAGGTATAATAAAAAATTTAAAAAACGTCTTGTATACATCAGAAGACATTTTTTGACATAAAAGTAAAAAATATATTTTTAACAGTATCATCCATAGGGGTTTAGGTTAAATAATTTTTAAGAAAAAAATGGTGCGCCACTGGATTTTTCCAAAAAAAAAACAAGTCTCCGTGTAGTTTAGAACAAATTTAATATTATGACGTTTTTTTGTTTGATGTACGGTTTTTGCGTAAATAAATAGCATTTCTTTGCGTGGTCAAATCCCTATGTAATTAAAGAATAAATAACAAGTTAATTTTATACTGTAGAATTTGATATTATCAATACAGGGTAAGTTTTTAAAAACTTACAATAGCTATATTTTCTAAACCAAGGCAAATATTAGAAAATAAAAAAGATTGTTTCTATAAAACCTAGGGGGAATATACATATATGACGTATTTTTCGAAACACTTCTATCAACCCCTTAAGCTGCACCCCCAGTCACTTAAAAATCTTGATTGGCAACACCGCTTGTATGGCACCTCTCTGGAGAGTTTATGAAAAAATGTTGGGGTAAAATCAAATGCTACCCTTAAATTTTAGAAAAATCATACCTTATTATCCATAAAAATACCACAAAATCTCCAATTAGATTGATATAAAATTATTTAAAATTTAAAAAATAAATGCTTTTTAAATATGTCGAAAAAATACTGGTATTATTTTGTCTTGTGGAAATCGTTCGGATAGTATCGGATTATACAGTGCATTTCCTTAATGCCCTCCCTTCTTTTATTTTTTGAACGGATCAATTTTTAAAATAGAAACTAGAGATATGAAATCAATACATAAATACTGTGTTTAAAAATATAGAGTAAATACCTTTACCCAATACAAAATGGCAGCACTTTAAAAATTATCTAAATACCTGATTTGAATGACCATATCTCCAAAACTAATAAAGTTAGATGTACTTAATGTTGTATGTTCTTAAAGCTTTTTTAAAGAGCTTTTTAATGGTAATATAAAATACAGGGTCCATTTTGTATAAGGTAAAGGTATTGACTTTATATTCTAGGGTTATAAGGTTCTCGCGAGAACCTTTAAAATTAAATTTCTTTCTAATGACGAAGGAGACTTATTGTAAATTTTGAATATGGTGCCACAATAAGAATTTCTCTGATATAGTTTTAACTAAAATATTAATTGTGTTGTATTAAATTGTCGGTGAAAAACTCTTATTATAGTGAGCAGCCCTTGATTTATTTGAAAAGACTAACTTAGGATCATAAATACAATTTTGAAAACTTTAAGCGACTCTGTAGTGGCTATAAAACACAAAAAATTGTCACATCCACTCTTTTAGTGACTACTACTGACACCATTTGTCGTTTTATTGCATTTATAGCACTATATATTGAAAATTAGAAATAAAAATTTTGAGTGTGAGATGTAAAAAGTTGTAAATGTGGTGAATCTCGAAAACGGTAAGAGATAAATTGGTTTGTTTAATGGGGGCAAAGTTGCGCATCTGTATGCCTAACAATATTATAAATAAACAAAATTGCAGCTGTTTCGGAATGATCCGGAAAAACCCGAAATTTTGTAAAACAGTTTTTTTTATGTTAGTTTATTAAAAGATATATTTTAAAACAAATTACACCTAATCATCTGTCTGTATTAAATGCCATTAAATTTTAGATCCTAAGTTTCGTCTTTGAGCAACCATCATCAACTTTGTTCTTTACAGAGGCGTAATATTTGTTTTTTAACTTAATAGTCTCGCATTTTAAGTTTAAAACCAACGACATATCATACTTTACATTTATGCGACGTTTCAAACGGAAAAATCATTATTCACCATTCTGCCATTATAAATAACAATTTTGTCCCAAAAGTTTAGAAAAATTTACGTTCACAAGCAACATAAAATGCATCCATTTTTTATGACAGGCTATAATAAAGTAAATAGAGACAATAAATTAAATACTGTATTTTTATACGTACCTATAAGTAAATCTATATAAATTCCACCAATTTTTGTAGCTTTTTAGTTAAAATATGAATAAATAAATAAAAAGAATAATTATAAGTAGTAATAAAAAAAATGCATGCTTACCTTCAAATGAAAGTTATCACAATCGCCTGAAATAAAATCTTAATTTTTATTGGCAAAATGGTAAATGATGGTTTGACTGTCGCATAAATGTAAAGTGTGCTTTGTAGTTGGGTTTAAAATTACAATACCAGTTAATTAATATTAAAACCTAATAACAAAGTTAATTATGTTGGCTCAAAGACGAAACGTCGGGCCCTAAATTTATTGACATTTTCTTAAAGAGCAGAAAAAGTGGCAATGATAATGTCATTTGTTTTAAAATATATTTTTTAAGAAGCTAAAAAATAACAATTGTTTTGCAAAATTTAGGCTTTTTCCGGACAGTTTCGAAACGTCGGGAAATATTTTAATTTTTTTAAAAAGAATATTGTTAAACATAGAACTGCGCAACTTTGTCCCAATTTATTCAATCCTGTATCTTTTTACCGTTCCTGAGATTCCAATGGTGCCTTTCGAATTTGTAACACCCTGTATACCACACAAAAATGTTATATTAGATGGCTACTTATCATCCAATGCAAAATTCTTCATAAAAGCTTAAAAGTATTACGTATCTGTTTTTAATCACGATGTTTGCTCCTTAGAGAGATTACAAATTAAGATACATTGTTTTAACTTTGCCAGTCTCACAGGCCAATTTAAAATTAAAATTAATAGCTTTAAAGTTATAACTCAAAACATAACAATAACTTTGTAGATATTTCAATTAAACCTGACGTCCGGTTTTCAAAATGAATTTATCACTTTACTTTTAGTTTTACCGCTTTTAGTCAAACTATAACTTCAGTCATACACCAAATTGATTTACTTTCATAGATTTCAGACATATTTTTTAAGATTTATTTCACTTTAAGCTGGTAACTTTGAACTAATCTTTGATTTATTTAGAAAGTTACACTTTTATCTTTATAAAAATATATTTTACGCCTATACAGTGTGGTCCATTAGGTGTGCAACAAAAATAAAACTTTATTATTTTTAGGTTGTAAAAAAATATTCTTTATTAAAAGCTTTAAATTAACTTGTAATGTAATAATGTAATGTATGTATGTAGGTATTGTACGAGTGGAATCTTGCAACTCAATTTTGAAGCATTTATCTTTAAACGATTGAGCTGAAATTTAGTATACACATTTAGTTTGGATGACAATGCATGTATGACGTCATTCCAAAATACAACATGGCGGAACCCTCAAGATGGCGGACTAGTTATTTTTATTGTACTTTCACAAAATGGGTATCAAATGAAAGGGCTTGCAAAGAGTAACTCAAACAATAAGGTAACATAATTTTAAATCCATCATTGCGGAACCCCCAACACCTTAAGATGGCGGACTTTCTTTGCTACTTTTTTAGTGCATGTAAATATAAGATGTTGTACAAATAGTTTTTTACTTTGGATTTATAAATATTTGAGCATGACTTTAAACTAATCAGCCAATCGAGTATTATTATTTAGTCAGGTGACCGGTTGTCAACTGGTCACCAGACGTATTTGGAAAATCTGATTGGCGCTGACTAGTTTGGGATTTCTCTACAAAACTAAATTTGTCTATTAGCAGTCGTCTGTCTTATTGTGAGTTCAAGGAAAGGATCTGAACAATTAAAAATAGCTTAAGTTAAAATACCATTGTTTTAAAAATATAACAACATGAATTTAATTTGTTTTTAGGATAAAAAAAACCTGTTAACAATTGGAAAAAAAACTTTATTGTACATTATTACCACGAATATTCCTGGGCTCGCTTTGTTAAATATACTTGCAAAAACAAGTTAGAGGTTAAAAAATATATATAAATTCAAGTAGATTTTACCAATTTGCTTCCACTTTATTGAGCTTGAATGAAAATTAACTGTAACTGCTTAAAAAAATATCTTAATAAAAAAATTAAATTTGTTTTGCACGGGGTTAATTAAAAAAAAAAATGAACACGGATTGGCTAAAGTTAATCTAGGGATAGAATTTCTATGTAACGAAGAGAGATACGTAATAAACTACTCCAAATGAAAAAAAACACACTATTATAAATGGTTATATTTTCATAGTAAAAATAATAATGCAATGCATAGTGCATAGATCTTCTGGTATACACCGTATACTAATCCTTATTTTGTTTGTTTTGGTTAGCGTAATGTTTTTTTTTATTTCTAGCAATATAAAAATAAAAATCATTGATATGATAAATTTATCAATAAGCCTTACTTTGGTTTAATTCGTGATGGGTATTAAATTTTAAAATTTAAGTAATTAACGTTGTTGTGTTGGGTAGAAGAAGAGTACGTAGGACGTACCTCAACAAATTTCAAGTTGTTAGAGTGATGACATTGATCAAAGCAGGATATTGCAGGCGTCGCGTCATGTAGCTCGAATGCTTAATGTGCGTCATTCTGCGGTTTCCAGAGCTTAGAATCGCTATCAGATTTTTGGCATACTAAGAAGAGCCCCTTATCCCAATCGACAAAGAGCAACAACCCAAAGAGAAGATTGTTTTTTAGGACTTTGGGCAGTTTGAGGTCGTACCGCTACTGCTAGAACACTGCAAAAACCGCCTTATAGAAGCTACGGGAACACGAACTGTTAGAGCCCCCTAAATTAACGCCAGCCCATCGGGAAAATCGTAGAAACTTTTGTCAAGAACATCTTAAATGAATTTTAAAAACGACTAAACAGCGAGAAGATACTCGGGATGATCTAAAAATATTTTGTTTAATTAAAATAACTTCTGATTAATACCCTATATTAAGAGAATTAAAAGAGTTATAATATTTACAATAAAGCTGATGCCGTGAATTAGCTCAATAAAGGAGTAATTGCACATCATATCACAATAGAGATTGCACAACACATTTGAAATTAATTTTCCAGTTAGGACTTAAAATCGCTCATGAGTATTAAATAGTTAAAGAATATTTCTAATTATAGTGTCTGATTTTTGGCATATTAATTTATTATGCTATTTTAGATATGTACGGGCAAAGTCATAAAAAATAAAATAAGCACCTACAAAGCGAAAGTTTCTAAGAGATTAACATAGCTCCAAAAGAAAAGTTAAAAAGCGCCAACAAATGTGTTCAAAAAAAAAAAATAAAACATTTCAAAAAATCTAATTTTAAAAATTAAAAGTAAATTCCACTACTTACTTAAACTCACGGAATCAAGTAAGCGAGCAAGCCGAGTGGCGGCGATTATCCAAGAGTAAGGCACAAGAAAAGATTATTTCTTCTGAACTGTTCTACACTATACGAAAAAACCGAATTTAATTTTAATATTGGCCCTATTTGGTGGGTGGCTCAAACTTTAGTTTAGTCCTATCTGAGCTACCGAAGTGATAACTTCAACAAGCGAATTCTTAGAGCACTGCTCTAATTCCGTCTATTTGATTTGTGAAAATTATGAACACTTTAACACTACTTTAAAATGCAGTACTTTTAAACGCAGCCCGCGAACGTATTTGCACACTAATGTTTGGCCCGCAACATGTCAAAGGTTGCCCATACCTCGTTAAGATATTTATTTTGTTCGTCAAGAAAAAAAAGACAAATCCTTAAACGTAAGTGGAAAAACCTATACAAGTATGTAAACAAGCAATTACCTAACACTATGGAGAAATTACAATAATTTTGTTTTGGTTGCAGTAGAAAAAAATTTACCAAATGTATTTCAATAATTTTTATAGAGTATTTATTATTTTACGTTTTATAACTATAGTCCTGTTTTATAAAAAAATTTGCAAGGCCAAAAATGTTTTTTTTTAAATAACGAGAACAACCCTATTTTACTAGCTTTTGAAATATTTATTTCTTTTGCAATATAAAATTTCGGTTGTCACGTTCTTTTAAAACAAAATATATATATATACTTTTGGATATACTACACTTAAGTTTGGTTTGCTAGGAAAATATGTTTTATTTAACAAAAGATATAAATACCTGAAACAATGCACTTAACTTGACAAAAATGCTTCTAATATTTTTAAAGGCATTAATAGTGCTTTTGATTTTTCGAATTAATTTTTCCCACTTTTCTTTATCACCGTGAAATCGGGCTTGGTGTGGTTATAAGTGGCCCGACCTTGAACAACAGCATAACTAAATATTAAATCCGATATGAAAATGTGTAATTTGATTCTTTAATAACATTTTGGCCTTTGTTAATCACAGGACCTAATAAAGATATGAAACTAGTATTACCAACATCAGATAATTTTAAAGTAATGTCACCTTCTTTTACTTTATTAAAAATACTTGTAGTAACAAAAGCACTTTTTAATTTAATATTAACTAGGTAAGTTAATAAAAAAAAACTGCTAACTATTATGTTAGCATGGCCTACTGCAAAATTATGTATATAAAAATATACCCAAAGTTTTATATATTTTTGAAATGCTTGTTAAAAAGCAAATTACATTTTTAACAAATATACAGGGTGCTCCATTTTGAAAAACCCAATATTAGTCAATATTTCAAAAACAATAATATTTGGAGAAATACTGACTACACCACTGCATTCTACGTAAAAACTTTCGTAGTAATCCGTTTTTATCTTTTTAATAAGTTACCAGTCAAATATTAGAAACGAAGAGGGCTCTGACGGCTTGATTTACGGCAACTTTCGTTTCACAAAAATGTAGCTCAGGTTCGCAAAAGTCGTAAGATTCTATTTTCATTAATAACTGAGATACCCCGTAGTTGCAACCAAAATGGGATATCCTGTACAGGTTCGACCAAATTGGACGCTTTTGGTAGAAAACTTAAGTTCCTGTATGTTTTACACAAAAACTGACCCTCGTTTGCAAGGCTTAAATTTCAAGCCAAGCTTACTGATGAAAACCGCAGTTCGCTATTTTGCGTGGTTTACTCGCTACAGCGTGATTTTGAATTTCTTGCGTTTTCTTTAATCCTTTATCAATTTTTATTTTTGGAGATTTTTAAATCTGTAAAAATAATGTTTGCAACTTTTTATGCAGATTGGAATGCTTTTCATTTTTTCTAAGGGATCGCATTTTTGACTTATTGATATATTTTTGTAAACTTTAAATGGAACATAGTATATTTTTTAGTATTTGAATGCTCAAAAAATACCCTTTCAAAAATGTATCACACGTCATATTTCCTTTAAGCTGTTTTTGAAATATTGCATATTTTGTCATTTATTACTGATCTATTGGCTAAGAAGTAGGCCATGAAAAAAGTAATCATGTCTTACTTTAAACAGCCATAATTTAATTTTTGAATTTAATTACCTGCAATTAATAATATAATATCGCAAATAAAGGTAAATAACAATCCTATTTTAAACTAATTATTTATTGTGTTGATATTTTAGCCTTAAAACTTTGTCATCAGGTTTAATTAATACGTTAATATTTAATAAAACAACCCAGAATTATTATTATTAGCATTTAATATTATATGCGGGTAAATAAAAGATGACCATAAAAAAATGCAAGCTTTCTTCTAAAAGGCTTAAATTTAGCTTGCGTTTGTTTTTCATTTTTATCTATTATTTACCTGCATAAGTTAAAATTGTTGTTGTTTGTTAAGCCGGCTACAAACGACATGCCAATGCATGGCAATGTCTGTTCGTTCAAACGTTCCTGCATCATGTGTATGCAAAACATATGGCAAAGCAAAGCTACATTGGGATGCGGGAACGTTGAACGAGCGACCATTTGCCAAGCCTTGGCATGTCGTCTGTGGCCGGTTTTACATTAAATATTAACGTATTAATAAATACTGCTTATAAAGTTCTTAGGGTAAAATATCAACAGAATAAATTATGTAACTCTTAAAATAGCATTATTAGTTATTTAAATTTGCGGTATTAAATTAAAAATTTAAATAGTTTTCGCCATTGCAAGCAATAAAATAGGATTGTTTAAAGTAAATTATTATTACTTTTTTCATCTCCCACTTTCTAGTCAATATCAGAAATGAATGACAGAACATGCAATATCTCTAAACGGCTTAAAAAAATATAAGGTATGATATATTATTAAAACGGTTTTTTTTAAGCATTTAAATACTAAAAAATGTACAGGTTGCTTTATTTAAAATTTGCAAAAATATGTAAATAAGTAAAAACTGCCTTACAAAAATTAAAAAACATATCTACAATCTGCATAAAAAGTTGGGGTAAAAATGTTTTTACAGAATTAAAAATCTTTAAAAATAGGAAAGTTATAAAAGGTTAAAGAAAATGCAAGAAATAAGGAAACACGCTGTACCTAGTAAATCACGCAAAATAGCGAATTCCGGTTTTTACCAATAAATTTAGCTTGAAATTTGAACCGCGCAAACGAGGGTCAGTTTTTGTGTAAAACATTTAGGAATATAAGTTTTCTATTAAAAGCGTCCAATTTGGCCAACTCTGTACAGTGCCTTTAATAGAAACATAGTAATATAAGAATAAACGTGTACCATGACACGTAACTATAAAAAGTTAATAAACTTTAATTAAATGCTAAGAAACCAATTTTTTGGCATTAAATTATTACATTCATTTTTTAATAAAACAAATTAAAGGTCACACTATATAAAAAAAAATCATAAATTATTTAAAGGATTTGTAATTAAGTGACATTTGAACTAAATTGGAAAAATATAGTTTTTGAAAAAGTTAGTGAAAGGTAATTATAATTTATTTTCTATTAATGGAAGGGCAAAAATTCACTAATATTTCTTTACTTTTATTTAAAAAACAACTTTTATCTAATCTTCTATTGAGGCAACCAGGTGTTCTTGCTTTACTACTGCAAACAATAAGTTAGGTACGGTCCCTAGTTTAATAAACAGCTGCTTTTTTAAAAAGCTTTACCTTAGACGCTATTAAGATATGCGAAAAAGATTTCCCACTAATTTTACTCTTAATCTTTAAACTTCATCATATAAATTTCAAAGTTTAATTTTCAGGTACTTAAATATCAAAAGAGATAAAGAAATAGCCATCTTAATTAAAACACCATTATTTTTGCAAAATAGCAGATAATTTTGCTGAAATTAATTTTAAGATTAATTGTGACAATGTAATGAAATAAGAGCTCAAAAGTAAATTGTCGCATCAGCAGTTATTTTCTGATTAGGGAATTGCTAACGCAAGCGACAAAATTTAGGCGGAACATATAAATGACTTTTACGATTATTTAAGAGTTTTATTTTAAATTGATTAAATAAAAAGGCTTGTTTTTTTAAATTAAAAATATTGTAGGAAAATGATATAGGGTCGGATTATTATTATTTAAAATATTGTTTTTATAGTGAATATTAAAATAAAATTGAAAATAAGAATTTGCAGTTCTATAATTATGTATTTTAAGTGTAATGACTTTTAAATTTTAATAATTAATATTTTAATAAAGGCAGCATGGAAAATCGGCCTTTAACCCGATTTGACTGATTTCTAGTCCAAAGTTTGCTTTTTATGTGACAATAAAAAGTGCCAAATATAAGTTTTGAATTTTTGATATTTTCTGATTATTCTTTTTTCCAATTTTATTATTTTTTTTCAAAAACTTTTTTTTAATTATATGTAATTAAAATATGTTTCAGAGGTACCCAAAACCCACTTGCTACGATTTTTTCAAAATTTTTGTTTCACAGGAAATACAAGAAAACTGGTCCAATTATTTTAAAAATGCCTTTTTCTAAGGGGGCAATCAAATTTTTTTATAGTATATACCATATACCTTATATGATCCTAGATACCATATATAATATCCAGAATTTTTTTTAAGTGGTGTTTCATATAAATAATTTCAAATAACTTTTATTACTTACTGTAACACCTTTTAGTAGTTTTCAGGACTTGCCCTGTATTTTAATGGACATTTAGTAAATCTTACTGCTGCTTATATTGTTTAGGACCATGCACAAATTTTATCTAGGACAATTTTGTTGGTATAGTATTATTAAATCCATCGATATTTAATTTGTTTACCTTTTTCATAATCACCTCAGATTTAGTCTAAATGTATTGAGTTTGGTCATACAAATAATTTAACTGTTTTTACATGTAAATATGCTTGGAAATAGAAATTAATTTATTTAAAACCATTTTTTTACGTAGAAACTGCATGCTGTTTTAAAATAATCGAAAAACATACATAATATTAAATAAAAGTCAATGTTAGCGAATATTTTACCCATGTTTGACCGGACTAATATCTTTCCACCTAGGCTTCGTTGTGGTTTCATATTAAATTTAATGAGATTTTATAAGTAGAAGAAAAACGATACGGTTAATGTCTGTCTCTATATACTAGCTCCATTTAAAAGAGATGGGGAATGTTTTATTTCTTTCGAGTGTAACAAATGATGTAAATTGTTTATTGACATGCCCGTGCCGGCCCCAATTCTAGGTCAGACTCGTCTTGGTTGTAATTGGCATCGAAACAGTTGTTCTTTTAGTTGAATGTTTGATAACTTGCTTTATTAATCGATTGTGCTTATTTTATTAGGTACTTGTAAATACTGTTATATATTTTCTTTTAATGTGTAGCATTATTAACTGTTTATACATATATTTAAGTATAGAAAAATCAAAAATAATTAAAGTCTGCTTCGGTTTTTTGCGGACTTCAAAATATTTAAAAGATATAAAATTTCTTTTGTTTCACACTTTATGGCCCATGCTGTATAATACAGATGTAGATAAGGGCATTCAGTAAATCTACCTACTTTAATAAGGCGATTTTACAATGAAAAATAAAAAAAATCCTTATTAACATATGTCCTATATATTTATTTTTTTTTTTTTTAACAACGGTGTATTAAATTTTTTAAAGAATATTGTTTATTATAATAACCTGTAAACCAATTCAGATTCTCACTACTACTAAATAATCTGGGGTACACCTTCTATCCATCAGAAAACATTTTTTTTCTTGCATGTTAAAAAATATCATCTGATGCATAGGAGTAATACCCTAAAATTGGTATTATGGTCATAATAAAAAATATATTATTTGTCGGCAAATCTTTTAAAATCCGCAAAAAATGGAAGCGGACTTTAAATATTTTAAATTTTTCCCTAATTAAATATATGTATAAACCGTTAAAGATGCTACACATTAAAAGAAAATATAAAACAGTATTAACAAAATATTATTTGGCTTTTCTCCAAAATAAAATTAAAAAGTTTATTTAACATTTTAAGAAAATTAAAATTTTAGTTAGTTACCTTTGATTTCGTCATTATTTCTTTTGTTCATGTGACACTAGTTTTAAAATTTGACAGTTTGAAAATAAAATTAAGAAAAATTATTGAAAATCAATAGTAATAATGCCTTTGGATGATTAAGAAATCAAAAGAAGAATTTATACTGTTTAAGTATTATTTCTACAAAAGTAAGTACATACAGTTTTCTAAAATTAAATAATAAATGCATAGTTATGAAGAGGATTATTGTCGCAAAAAAATAGGGAGGCTATGATTTTTTTGTTGCAATATAATGGCTGTTCTGCAAAAATTAAAATTAATAGGTTTAGATAAATAAAACATGTATAAAATGGTATTTTGGACAATTTTTCTACGGCCGTAAAAAAATATAGTATGTAACACATACATAAACTGTCTATTTTTACTCATGGAATTGCCGCATTCGCCTAACGGCTTGTGCTGTCAAACTTCCTATTCATAAAAAAAAATTATCACTTTATGCACTTGTTACATAAATTACTATTAGGTGTATAACAGATCAAGTGTTTTTTTCTTTTAAATATTGTTTAATAAAAAATTATAAAAATGATATTTACAATGCTTATTACTGACTGCCTTGAGATTTCCTGGGAAAAGGTCAAAATGATAACATTAAATATGAATTTTTAGTTTAATGACAGTTAAATGCTTTATGGGTAGTTAGAAGATCACTAATTACATCTCTCTAGTTATACTTTTATTTTTTTCCGTGAGGGTACTTGACAAAACTATTAATTATGTCTCCTTGCGTTTTTGCAGTGTATTTTTTTTTTTTTAAATAAAATATTTTTAATTTATTTACTTATTTATAACAAATCTTTTGTCTTTAATTTTAATATAACCGATTTTCTGTATCTAAAAAAAAACACTTTAAAGAAAATAGCTATTTTTTTTAAGGTGTATTTATTGTTGTGACAGTTTTTAAAAAGACCTAATTTTATGTGTATTATTGGAAAAAACGTATCTATAGACAAAACCAAAACATGTTAATAAGTGTGAATAAATAATTTATAAGTTGTTTTTTAACCACCAATGCCTCTAATTGTAGTCACATAAAAATAACAGTTTTCTACGTAATCTCTTGATTTGCCCCATATTATTGCAATGACAAAGTTAATATGACATTTCCCCAAGATTTTAAAAAATATTTAGAACTTAATATATACAGGTTGTCCCAACTCTGTTTATATACGAAATACCTTAGCCTTTTTTTTATTGTCAATAGGTTTTTATAATGAAATACCCTTTTTTTTACATATTTTAACTATGTATTAAATTCTACATTAAAAATGTATTACATACTATACGTCAATAGTTGCCAGTTTTAATAAAAGTAAAGAAAGAAAATTAAATTTTAATCCTTATTATTTTTTAAAAATTCTGTCACTTTCAGGGTAACAAATAATATAATACCACGTAACTAATTACCTTACATGCAAGAACCACTTATAGGTATGTCAGAAATTTAGTTTATTGTTCAAAGATAGCCATGCAATGTCCTGACTAAAAATAACATTATAATTATTTGACAGTTGTGACCGTGTGTCACGACATTTCATTGCTATCTTTGATAAATACTTATGCTAAATTTTGGCTTTTAAAGAAAATTGCCTTTATCTCCGAAACAATAGCATTTAGGTATAGGGATATGATACATCATTTAAAAATACTTTGGATTGCCCTTCAGATTTTTTAATAATGTACAAGGTGTTTCATTTACAAAAATTACTTTTTTGTATCACGGTTAAACCAAAATAAATTAAAATGGAAGATACATCGTTATATTTAAAAACCCGCTTCAAAATTTAGATGATAAAATATTAGGACCGTACTTTAAAAAAATAACTTAGCCATGTTGGAAAGGTTTTGTTAAGCTTTGAGTTGTTTTTTTAAAGAATTTAAAAGCAAAAATGTTAAGTTTATTATTTAAGTTAAATAAAATTAAGATTAAAACTTTAAGTTTAATACAAAAATAATGAAAAATATGCTCTATATTGGTTAGGTGAATTCATTTATTCAATGGTCTTTTTGTTAAGTACACGCCAAAATCTGTCTAGGAAAAATAATACCGCTGTGGTCCTGATCCCGGGGTATAGCGAGCTAACCCTGTTCATCCCAATTGATCCCTATGAACTGGCCGGTCGTCTAAACCAAAATAAAGGAAAACCCCTTAAACAAAAAAAAAAAAAAAAGAAATTAATTAAGAAAAAAACAACGTTTCGGTGGCAAGATCTACAGCAGATCTTCTTTCCTTCGTATCACACTGCTGGAATAAGTCTCTTGAGTTTCTAGGTGAGTCCCAGATCGTTGCTCTTGATATATCCAAAGCTTTTGACCAGGTCTGGCATGCCGCACTTTTTAATAAACTTTCCTCCTGTGGTCTTTCAAATAAACTCTGTGCTTAGCTCTCTAGTTATCTGTCTATTCGACCTATATCGGTTATTGTGGACGGCCATTCTTCAAGCTTTCACCAAGTAGATGTTGGAGTGCCTCAGGGCTTAGTTCTGGCACGAACATTGTTTCTTCTTCACATCAACGACCTTCTCTCGTCCACAACTAATTCCATTCATAGTTTCGCCGACGATAGTACCCTTCACTCCAGTTTTCAAGTTCCTAAACCTATCACTAAACCTAATTTGAAAAACAAACGCAGAGCGATGCAGATATCTCTTTCGCAGGATCTTAATTTAATATTGGATTAGGGCGCCAAAAATGTCGTCCATTTTAATGCATCCAAAACACAATCATATTCCTTGTCGCGTCATCAAATACTCATCCTCAGAGCAAAGACACCTTTAATCTTGTGGGCATCACATTTGAAAGTAACCTTAACTGGCATAAACACATTGTATCTATAGCCACGGCAGCTTCAAAAAGCTTGGATTTCTTTTTCGAGCCAAAAAGTATTTTTCCCATTCTAATTTATACACTTTGTATGTGTCCCAAATCCGACCTCCCTTGGAATATTGTTCTCATATCTGGGGCATGGCGTCCCCGACAACCCTAAGCATTCTTGATTCCATTCAAATAAGAGCTGTTCGTCTCATTAATTATCCTACAATTACAGAAAGGCTTCCCACTCTTGCCCATTGTCGGGCTGTGGGAAATTTATTACTTTTTATAGGTACTTCCATGGCTTTTGCTCTGAAGAATTGTCCAGTATAGTTCCTCCACTCACGGTTCCCAACAGAGAAACTTGTGGTGCCGCGCGTATGCATCCCTATACAGTCCAATTGGACAGTCCCTGAACTTCTCATTTTGTTCGTTCTTTTACCCCTAGAGTTTCTAGAATGTGGAACCTGCTGCCCGCGGGGGTCTTTCCTTCACCCCAAATCTTCAAGTATTTAAGTCCCGTGTCAACAAACTTCCTCTTACTTTGCTTAAGACATTCACGGTACGTTAGTATTTAGGCTTTTAGCCTTTGTGGTTTGTCCCAAGATATTCACCTTTTTTGTCTTAAAAATAATAAATACACCAGCTTACTCTGACAGAAATGTCAAACTATTTTGAGTTTGCGAAACTAAAAAGCCTAAAATTTTAATCATTTTTAACCTAAATATTAGCTAATTTTTTATTTTTATTTTTTAACCTAATTTTAGCTTGACAACGGTGACAGACTTGCCACGGAAACGTCGTTTTTTTTTGTTTTTTTTTGGGGTTTTTCCTTATTTTGTTTAAGGCGACCGGCCAGATCGTAATGGTCAATGGGGCTAAACAGGGTCAGCTCGCTATACCCCGGGACCATGACGTCGCTATGGATAGAGTGAAAAAAGTGACAACGGAAAAATTTTCAACTTTTTGTTTTTTTTTCCCGGATATCTTTGTAAAAACTGTAGATACAAAAGATATTTAAACGGCATATTACTAGGCACATAAAACCTTAATTTTGTTCTTGATCGCCTTCGTATCTCTCACCATTTTCAAGATGCCCATACTGACCCTTTTTATCTTGAACACGTTGTATATGCAATAACTAAATTAAGGTCAGTAATTAGGAGAAAAACAATTATATATTTTAAAGTATACGAAAGTACAGGTAGTTAAGTTAGGTAGTTAAGAATTTTAATCAAGATCAGATCAGTAGTTTATTTAAAACATACATCGTGACACGACATTTTCATACACGAAGACATATTGCTATTTTAATTATGCAGGAACTTAGTAAAACTTCTTTATATTTTTACAAAAATAAAATTGTAATACGGTAACAAAAACTATTTTAATATCTAGTATAAGTTTAAGTACCTTTAAATATAGAAATTTTGTCTTTGATTTTCAGTACCGAAAGAAAATTAAAAAGTTTTTCTTGTAGATATTAAGGACACTGCTTGAAAGTTTTCTGTTAATTAAAATTTAATTAACTTGAAAATTGTGAGCTAGTTAAAGTAAGAAAGATCAAAATCATTTTCTTGGTTTAAGATGACTTTAAGATCCTAAAATCTTTAACAAAATTAATTTTGTGGCATGTATTTATTATAATTATAATTTTTTACCTATAATATTTAAAAAAAAACTTTAAAAAATGGTGCTAGGGTTCCAGTGTATATAATATTTTTGTTGCATGAAGTTGAGACATTTTTTTATTTTTATATTTTTCTATTGTTGTTTTATAACTATTTCTTAAAAATTTGATTTTTTTAATGGTGTTTAAAATTACGTCTGTACTATGACTTACTTTTTACTATAACAGATACGAATTTAGTTAAATAATTAAGAAAGTGTTACGCAGCATTCAAAGGCAATGAAGTGTTAGATTTAACATAATGGTTTAATTAAAATTTTAAATGGAAAGCTAAAAAATAGGGCATTCCGTTTGAAAAACATAACATTTTGTTACATATCACTCGACTATGACATTAATAACACTAACCCACAAAAAAAGTCAAGACCCAGACGGTAGACCCCACTAGTTCTTGGTATTTTAGGGTGCTAAAACGATATACATATAATATTAAAAATAAATTTTAACAACCTATTATAAAAAAATCAAAATTTATTTGCATTCCTACGTGATTGGGTGCGCTAAAACTGATCGTGACAAATTGAAATAATTTTGACCTCATGGTCACCTTTTGACCGTCTTAAAACCTCATCAGGGTGGCAAAATGGAAAAACGAAATTACTTTCCAGTAATTTATTTTCTTCAGTGCAACCGTATAGTTTTTAAATTTTGGGACGTTATATTGTATCACCGGATGCCAATTTTAGATATATTTGCAGCGATTTAACCGGAAGCAATATAGACTTTGATATTTTAAATGAAACACCCTGTTTTTTTATTTGAACTCAACAAGTCATTCCTGATATAAAACCCCAAATATATCCATATCCTAACTTTTTGGTTTTGGGGGTTTAGGTAGGGGCATTAGTTTATAGAAAAAAACCTCCAACCTTCCTTTACAAAATAACGCTAGATAGAAGTTATATATATATATATATATATATTTATATATATATATATATATATATATATATATATATATATATATTATATATATATATATATATATATATATATATATATATATATATATATATATATATATATATATATATATATATATATACACTGTGCAAAAAGTCCCGGAACCCCTTAATAATTCGCAAATGCGCTCATTTATCGAAAAGTCTTCAAAATAAAGTTTATAGATATATTTTAGATCTATTTTATAAAAATATGTTTACATGTACAGGGGGCATCACAACGAAGATATAGACACAAGTTACCTTTTTTAAATGGAATGGTTTAAATTTTATTGGATTTTTGAATTCTCCACACAATTTTAACATGACTTTGTGTAACATATGCTATACCTAAACTCACTAGTTTAAAAGATACAAGGGTTTAAAAAAGTATTTTATCGATATTTTTTATTTTCACCTGTTACAATATTTACCTAGTTACAAAAAATTAATTAATTAAATTTTTTTTTATTATTATTTTTTTTTCTACGGAAATGTCTCCTGAGCTAAGGGATGACAGATTCCTTTTAAAAGAAAAATATAAAACAATTTAAAAACAGATAGAAGCCGCAATGCGTTTTTAAAATCATAATTTTTTCAATATTTGACGTAAAAATTTATTAAACCACCTACTATGATATATTATTTTAATCAGAAAAAAACAAGCAATTTAATTACCTAATCATTTATAGGGTGTCCCTAATAAAAAGAACATGTTTGGGTCATATGTCAAAAATGACAGCTACGGCACTGGATTCTACGGAAAAAAGTGTCTGTATAATGTGCAATTAGTTTTCTCGTATCTGTAATAACAACAAAGCTACAGGACCTTTTCAACAAGTGAAAAAATCGAGAATCACCCTGTATCTCTGAAACGCTTCGCGATAGCGATGATCTGTTTTTACCATAAATGTTTTCTCCACAAAAATAAGGTATCGGATTTTTAGTATCTCTTATGGTTTCCAAGTTTCCCATAAGGGACAACCAAAATGGGACACCCTGTACAGAATCAATAGCCTATCAGGGACTATTCCATAATTGGGTTTCTTTATTATTTAAAAAGCTTCTAATAGAGGAAAAAAAAGAATCAGAAGAAAATAAACAACTTAAAAAAGGGCTGTTTGCCTCATAATTCGCTTACTCCAGCTTCTTTCTCTCGCTTATCGTCGGTCTGTGAGAGATTTATCGCTTTTTTATTGTTTCTTCTATAACTTTTGCTCTGATAATTGTCCAGTATAGTTTCTCCACTTACGGCGATTTCCAGTAGAGAAACTTGTGGAGCCGCACGTATGCATTCCTATACGGTCCAACTGGACATGCCCCTAACTGCCTAATGTGTTTGTTATTTTATCCCTAGTGTTTCTAGATGGTGAAACCTACTGACGGCGAAGGTCTTTCTTTACCCCTCGTATTTGAGTCCCGTGTCAACTCCTTCTTACCTCGCTTAAGACACTCACAGCATTAGTGTAAGCTCTGGACACAGTAATTGCGCTGAGCCAGAGTCTGACGCCTGGATCTGTTATTTTTTCATAATATTTTAGTTGCTTTCTACGTTATACCAAAGTTTCCAGTTAGTTAAGTTTAACTTTTAATGGTGTTAAGTATTTCATATTTGGGGTACCTATTCCATATTAAGCTACCTTCATCATTTTTTAGTTTTTAATAGTAAATAATAACGCTATACTTAAGAACGCAGTACGTAACTTATACAAGCGTTCGTAATTTCCTCAATAGGTAAAAAACAGCAACTTATAAAAAAATAAATGTATTTTTTATTCACCTATTTTGGCTACTTTTGCGTTAATTAAGAAAAACGGCAGATTATTAACTGGGGTTATATGACAATCCCCAGTTTTCAGTAAATTGCCAAGTCAAGTTAGTGTAAATGCTAACTAGATAACAAAACCGCCACTGCTTAAAGTCACCTAAAGTTTTATAGCTTTTATATAATTCAACAGTGCTTTTCAAATTGATATAGCCACAATTTTGCCGAGACGATGTCTTATGCAAGAATGAAAGGAACAATCTGAATTTGCCTGATAAATTATACATACAAAGGATGCCGTTTAGGCTTTGTACCCTTTATGTCTTGAAAGGGCCCTTGAATGGAATCTTTTACCATTTTGATGCCATCTAAAAAGGATTTTCTAACCCTGGGCTCATTCAAAATAAGGAGGCGAATAATCTTAAATTTGTATAAAGATGCACAATATATGTCTTAAATATCTTTGTTATTATACCAAAAGTTCTTTGTTTGTAATAAATACAAATATCATTTAATTAATGCAAGTGATTTCAGTTTAAATTTTAAACTTAAAATTTTAAATAGTTTTAAATACTCATTCTAAGAATAATCCTAATATCATAAAAACTAATAAATTTTTCATCCACAGACAGGCCTGGTAACTTCATTTTTAATTGTAGATATGGTCAGCTGTAACTACCAATATAATAGTACAAGATCCCAATGAGAAGCGACGATAAAATATGGTATGTGCCCAATCACGAATGGATTGCCGAAAATATGATGCTCAAGGCTAAGTGCTTAAAAATAAAAAAATTAAAAGTTGTAGCAGCATACATGGATAAAAAAAGTATTATACCAAGATAAAAAAACTAATAAAATATCCTTCCTTATCCTTAACACCAACCGTGCCAACGCTACAAATAATATGTTTGTCGACAACACTCGGGACAAAACCAATGTTTTTCGCCATATTTGACAACTTTATAAAAATAAACTTAAAATAATTATAACGACGAAATAACGGTTGTAAATAAATAGTTTAAACTATTACACTACATTAAAACAATATTATTCAGATTAAACATGACGAATATGCAATGATTCTTTTCCCTAGCCAGAACACATTGCCATGAATCGATCAATCAAAATATTTAACGGCAACTTACTACTACTACTACCTTAAATCCATTCAAAAATTAAAATAATATATGGGCTTTGTCTAAGCGACAGTTAATGGAAATTATGGAAAAAAGTTACTAATTTACCAAAACCGAATCTTCATAATTCAAGGTATAATTATCAAAGCATGATACTTTCATCTCTAAGACAAAAAGCTTTTAAACTCCTATTCCTGTGTAATAGAACACAAACAAATTAAACACAAAATACGTAGGGTGTTCGAAAAGTTTTGAGATATACGTACATTTATTTGATTTTTTCAAAATAATTTCCACCACATTGAATACACTTTTCCATTTTAACAAACCAGTCACTGAAAATAGCTTTCCACTTTTCAGTTGAAATTTCAGCGCATATTTTATCCCAGGCCTCCAGTAGCGCGTCTTCAGTTTTAAACTTTTGTCCTTTCAGTTGGCTCTTGACAAAAGGAAACAACCCAAAGTCACACGGCGCCAAGTCGGGGCTATAAGGCGGATGTTCCAAAAGTCTCAAGCCTACATCTGTCAAAAATTGACTGGTAAGTTCAGCTCTATGAGGTGGGGCATTGTCATGATGAAGGTACCAGCTAGCGAGTTGCGAGTTTGGGCGAATCACTCTTAATTTTTCTATAAGTTTTGAAAGGCATACTGTAGTGTACCAGAGAGCATTTACGGTCTTCTGTTCTCGGAGCACAACACGTTCAATTATTCCTCTTGAACCAAAGAAAACAACTATCAATATTTTTTTACAGATCTTGATTTGCGAACTTCGGTCGGAGTTTCTTCACCTTCGAAAACCCATATCTTATTCTGTTGTTTAGTTGGGACGTCGTAATAATAAAGATAAGTTTCATCTCCCGTGACGATCGATACTATGTCTTTAGATTTACCCTCCTGGAATTTGGACATCATTTTTTTACACCAATTCACTCTTTGTGTCTGCTGCTCGGGAGTTAACTTGTGTGGAACCCAAAGAGTACAAATTTTTCTAAAACCCAAGTGCTCATGTATGATCGTGTGTAATGTTGCTAAACTAATGTTCAATGTCTCTTCTAACTGTCGATAGGTAATTCGTCGGTTTGTTTCTATAGCTTTTTGGACGGCAGATATGTTTTCTGGGGTAACTACTTCACACGGTCGACCTAAGCGTGAGGCGTCTTCAAGCGAAAACGAGCCCCGCTGAAATTGTTTGTACCATCTGTATATGGTCGCACGAGATGGACAGTTATCACCAAGTATAGGCTTCATTTCTTCTAAACAATGTTCTTGAGATAACCCACGTGAAAAGTTGTATTTCAATATTGCACGGCATCCGATAGTCGTCCACGACGCCATTGCGCTAAAATCGCTGGACACGAACTGGCGCAAAACTGATAGTTTACTAATAACTATGTAGGACTACGACATGTCATGACATGTACAAACAAAAACATCAATGTTACTTTCCTGCACCGTTTAGTTACAAAGTATCTCAAAACTTTCTGAACACCCTATGTACTTCTATCAATTTGGATATGCCTTATATTTTTAGCTATCCACTCATGTACCAAATACCAAATTGACTCAAATATACAAGCTAAAAACATAATTTTACTAATTATAAGCAGCGCTGCTTTCTTTCTGGACGGAAGAAAGGCCTTCAATGTTATTTAAGGTATTTTTTCCATGAATTTCAATGTCCAATCCTTTTTAAGATCGACCCTCAAAACTTTTCTGGAAGTGTATCAAGTATTATGGGGGTAAATGGCGCCTTTTCAAAACCTTTCTCTATATTAAAAAGTAACTCAGGGATTACGTCTGCCACCTTTGCTTTACAACATTTTCTGGTATTATATGTTTACTTAATTATAGGTGTTAACAGAGAGACCTACAATGTTCTAATAAAATTTCGTAAAACATTATAAGACTATGAGAAAACTAATAAAAACATTACAGACTCCAATTAAATTAGTATTTGATTTATAAGATGAAAGCTTTACGTATATCTAACCAAAACTTAGTTCATAAAAAATTACAAAATTAATCATATTAAATACCCAGGAATAATTTTTTGGCAATAAATACAATAAATTTAAATATCCGACAACTATAAAAGAGAAAATGAACACTTTTGGTGAAACCGTAAAACGTAAAATGTTGTGTGGTAAAAGAACAATTAGTCTTCGCAAAAACACAATGATCAGTCATTTTATAAAGAAGAGGAATTAAGCCTAATTTAGAGAGAACCCAAAAAATTAAACAAAAAATTTGTCAACAGTAAAGTTAGTTCCAATTGTATGAAACCTGTATTTTTTTATGATATATAATAATAATAATAACGAAACTTTTAAATCCTATTTTCTTAAAAGCTGTTGACTTACACGCGTTTTTTTTCTTTAATCTAGTAATGGTAATTTATAAACAGCTTATTCTGTACTGAGCTTTAAGATGGACAATGCAAACGACCACTCTTCGTTTAGTTTATCTTAAAGGTATTTTTATGAAAACATTGGTCTTTAGTCAATCAATCTATGTATTTTAGATCAGTCAATTTAACAACAAACTACGGCGCGGCGCTGAGGTCTTTTGATTTACGTTACCTGATTTCTTTTTGGGTTTGTACGATGAAGATTAAAAAATTGTATTCATTTTTTTTTAAAGGAACATTATATCTAATTTTTAAAAAATAGTAGTGCAATCATGGATTTTGTATTGTTCTGTTTATAATAAAAAAAATTATACCTACGTCTTAACAAGAATATTAAAATCCTCTTGTCCAGGCTGGCGCCTTTTCGTTGACCCTGTAGGGTATAGCAAAAATTAAAAGAGATAGAACAAATCTGATTGCGCAACCTTAATTTCAATTTTAAAACCAAATTTAATGATTAAAGTGAACCATGGCTATCTTGATTGGTTTTGGAGATACAGAGTGTTTTTCAAATATTGTCAATTTAGCCAGACACTTGTAACCCGCTTAGTATAGGAGATAGAAAAAAATGTAAATAGAAAAATTTTAGGGATTTTTACGTAAAATTTAGTGGTGTACCTAATTTTTTTTGTTTGTTTTTATTTAAAAGGTATAACATCAAGTTGGTTTTGAAATAAAACACCATGTATATGTTATCACCAATAATAAGGTCTCCTTAAAAGCCGTAAAAATACCACATTTAATATATTTAATCTGTTATAATTTCGAATACATAGCAATCGTCAGGATTTCGATATTAAAATGGCATTTTTAAATAAAACACCTGTATATTGTTTCACTATTAAAGAGACATTTTATAGACCTCCAAGAATATACCACATTAAAAATGATTTTCTATTAACAGTTTTGGAAATATGAGCTTCCAAATTTATATGGTCATATTTCCATAACTATTTTTTTCCAGGGGGCGTAACCTTTACTTGTACCGGGGCCCTGCTGCATTTCAGTTGTCTTATAACTTACAAAAAAGTAAAAACTGATATTAGTAGATTTTTTTACGAAGACTTCAGTGTTGTAGTAAGATTTTTGTATTTACATATACGGGAAACTGGCCTAAAATGGCATACTCAGGTATTATATTAAAACGGTATTTTGTTAAACCTCTTTAAAATATCTTTGCAATGGAAATATAATATAATATGTGTTACGTTAAAAAAATTCTGATAATGGTCATATTTCCGAAACTATTAAAAAAATATATTAAATATGGTATTTCTTTTAGCTTTAAAGAAGACCTTTCAAATATAGGTAGATCACTGAATTTTTTTACGTAAAACCTCTTTAAACTTTCAATTGCGAGTAACTTGTAAAATATTATATTTACACAAAAAAAGGTCTGACACAATTTGTGCTTGAAATCACCTTCTTAATTGATTTCTGTGGTTAAAATATATTTAAAAAATTTCACCCCCAAGATAAAGTGGCAACCACCCCCAGGGTGTCCTTTGGTTCAATAAAATTGTTGATTCTTGGGCTATTTCCTACCCTTTGTAAAAATTTTAATTTATGCAGGACCAAAGAATTGAAAGAAACTCCATTTTCCGAACTTACACTAAAATTTTTATCTCTGAATAAGTCAACAATTTTACTTTTGGAAGACTAACTCTAACGGCCGTATTCACCCAGCTCCCACTAATATTTATCAGACTAATAGTCTGCATTGGCATTGGCGTTGGCAGGTTATGAGTCTGATAAATATTAGTTGGAGCTTGGTGAATACGGCCGTAAATATTCTTGCATTTTTAAGAATGAATTACAATGTAAAGCTAACTAATAAAACAAATTACCGTTAATTAATAACATTTTATAGGTTTTTACCTACTTCATTATTACCTAATTAAATATTAAAAATAAATGAAAATTTTAAAAGGTTTTTTAAAATTATATCTTAGCAATATTTTAAATTATTTAGCTTTTAAACTAATAATATTGTAAATCCTTATAGGAAACAGGAACATTTTTTTTTATAATGTCTAAACACAACAATGTAATGTCAATACCAAAAACACACCCTTACTAATATTAGAGTCAAGCTCTGGCTCCTTTATTTGCATTTCCAAATGTCAACATCGGCAAATTAAACAAACCTCTCTGTTTCAGATACTCCCTTTTCGGATGGGGTCTGCCATCGATCTTACTTTTAGCCAGTCTGATGGTACAATATTACGATAAGGAAGGTCACTTACTAGATAATCATGACCTAAAAGACAGAATTGTTGGTAAGTAAATATCTCTTATTTTACTATGTTATCTTTAGAAAAAAGTACCTCAAAAGTAAAATGTAGTGAAAATGATTATTATTGACGATTTATTTATAGACGGTGTATAAAAAGGTGTCAAAAAATGCTCCCACAAACTCAAAATGTTATAATGTGACGATCTAGCCCAAGAGTTTTAAAAGTTTAAATTTCTCTTATTAAAAAAAAAACTTTGTATATATTATATTCTGATATCAATTTTATTGTAAACTCTAGAGGTCGCCACCTGCGGTATCTTGCACAAATTAATAATGACATTAATTTTGTTTTTATTGTTCAAAATATTTTACGTAGTATAAGTGTCAAAAGTGTATGAGAGCAGCCGTTTTAGAGATATCCAGATTTAAAAAAATATATATTTTCGGTATGGTTAGGTCGTAACTATATAAGTGTTTCAGAATAGGAAGCTGATCCTAAAGAGTGTAAATTTTTAGCTGTTTTTAAGAAGAAAAGCCCAAATAAACCTATGAACTAAATAGCCTACTAAATAGCTTAGCTTTTGAGATAAAGGGTAGTACAGTTTTTATTAAATTAGATATTTAAGCACTTTGTATTTTAAACATTAAATCATATATTAGAGGTTTATCTAACTTTTCTTCTAAACATTCACACTCAATCAATCAGCCTCTTATTTTCAAACACCCTGTATAACTTAGACCTAGCAATCCGAAAGTTAATTTTTAATATATATGGTGCATTTCTTTAATGTTTCCCATCCCTTTTTATTATTTTTTAAAAATAAATTTAAAAATTTAAAACCTTAGGAAAATAAATTGATGCGTAAATACCATAGTTTGGAGTGTAATTACCAGATAAAAAAATTAACCAACACACTAAACTAACAAATTATCTTTGGGTGCAAAAAAAATATGGGCAAAGACTTCAAGGACTCTCAGAATGTACAGGGTGGCGTCTTTTCGTTGACCTTACAAAGTATAGCGAAAACTAAAAGATATAAAACAATCTTCATTCTAATGAAACAAATTAAGTGATGAAAGTAAATCATTACTAAATACGTTTTAGAGATATAAAGTGTTTTTTAGATTTTTTTTTAATTTGGCCAGGCATTTGTAACTCACTTGATATTAGAAATAGAACAAAAATGTGTAAATAGAAAAGTTTAAAGAATTTTTACGTAAAATTCAGTGGTCTACCTATATTTGAAAGGTCTTCTTTAAAGCTATAAGAAATACCATATTTAATATATTTTTTTAATAGTTTCGGAAATATGACCATTATCAGAATTTTTTAACGTAACACATATTATATTATATTATCATTGCAAAGATATTTTAAAGAGGTTTAACAAAACACCGTTTTAATATAATACCTGAGTATGCCATTTTAGGCCAGTTTCCCGTATATGTAAATACAAAAATCTTACTACTACACTGAAGTCTTCGTAAAAAAATCTACTAATATCAGTTTTTACTTTTTTGTAAGTTATAAGACAACTGAAATACAACAGTGCCAGGGCCGCCAAAAGCCGTGCAGGGCCCCGGTACAAGTAAAAGTTACGCCCCCTGGAAAAAAATAGTTATGGAAATATGACCATATAAATTTGGAAGCTCATATTTCCAAAACTGTTGGAGAAAATCATTTTTAATGTGGTATATTCTTGGAGGTCTATAAAATGTCTCTTTAATAGGAAAGCAATATACAGGTGTTTTATTTAAAAAATGCCATTTTAATATCGAAATCCTGTCGATTGCTATGTATTCGAAATTATAACAGATTAAATATATTAAATGTGGTATTTTTACGGCTTTTAAGGAGACCTTAATATTGGTGATAACATATACATGGCGTTTTATTTCAAAAAATCAAAACCTTTTAAATAAAAACAAATAAAAAAATTAGGTACACCACTAAATTTTACGTAAAAATCCCTAAAATTTTTCTATTTACATTTTTTCTATCTCCTATACTAAGCGGGTTACAAGTGTCTGGCCAAATTGACAATATTTGAAAAACACTCTGTATCTCCAAAACCAATCAAGATAGCCATGGTTCACTTTAATCATTAAATTTGATCTTAAAATTGAAATTAAGGTTGCGCAATCAGATTTGTTCTATCTCTTTTAATTTTTGCTATACCCTACAGGGTCAACGAAAAGGCGCTAGCCTGGACAAGAGGATTTTAATATTCTTGTAAAGACGTAGGTATAATTTTTTCTATTATAAACAGAACAATACAAAATCCATAATTGCACTACTATTTTTTAAAAATTAGATATAATGTTCCTTTAAAAAAAATGAATATAATTTTTAATCTTCATCGTACAAACCCAAAAAGAAATCAGGTAACGTAAATCAAAATACCTCAGCGCCGCGCCGTAGTTTGTTGTTAAATTGACTGATCTAAAATACATAGATTGATTGACTAAAGACCAATGTTTTCATAAAAATACCTTTAAGATAAACTAAACGAAGAGTGGTCGTTTGCATTGTCCATCTTAAAGCTCAGTACAGAATAAGCTGTTTATAAATTACCACTACAAGATTAAAGAAAAAAAAACGCGTGTAAGTCAACAGCTTTTAAGAAAATAGGATTTAAAAGTTTCGTTATTATTATTATTATTATATATTATAAAAAATACAGGTTTCATACAATTGGGACTAACTTTACTGTTGACAAATTTTTTGTTTAATTTTTGGGTTCTCTCTAAATTAGGCTTAATTCCTCTTCTTTATAAAATGTCTGATCATTGTGTTTTTGCGAAGACTACTTGTTCTTTTACCACACAACATTTTACGTTTTACGGTTTGACCAAAAGTGTTTATTTTCTTTTTTATAGTTGTCGGATATTTAAATTTATTGTATTTATTGCTAAAAAATTATTCCTGGGTATTTAATATGTTTAATTTTGTAATTTTTTATGAACTAAGTTTTGGTTAGATATATGTAAAGCTTTCATCTTATAAATCAAATACTAATTTAATTGGAGTCTGTAATGTTTTTATTAGTTTTCTCATAGTCTTATAATGTTTTACGAAATTTTATTAGAACATTGTAGGTCTCTCTGTTAAAACCTATAATTAAGTAAACATATAATACCAGAAAATGTTGTAAAGCAAAGGTGGCAGACGTAATCCCTGAGTTACTTTTTAATATAGAGAAAGGTTTGGAAAAGGCGCCATTTACCCCCATAATACTTGATACACTTCCAGAAAAGTTTTGAGGGTCGATCTTAAAAAGGATTGGACATTGAAATTCATGGAAAAAATACCTTAAATAACATTGAGGGCCTTTCTTCCGTCCAGAAAGAAAGCAGCGCTGCTTATAATTAGTAAAATTATGTTTTTAGCTTGTATATTTGAGTCAATTTGGTATTTGGTACATGAGTGGATAGCTAAAAAATATAAGGCATATCCAAATTGATAGAAGTATTTTGTGTTTAATTTGTTTGTGTTCTACACAGAAATAGGAGTTTAAAAGCTTTTTGTCTTAGAGATGAAAGTATCATGCTTTGATAATTATACCTTGAATTATGAAGATTCGGTTTTGGTAAATTAGTAACTTTTTTTTCCATAATTTCCTTATACTGTCGCTTAGACAAAGCCCATATATTATTTTAATTTTTGAATGGATTTAAGGTAGTAGTAGTAGTAAGTTGCCGTTAAATATTTTGATTGATCGATTCATGGCAATGTGTTCTGGCTAGGGAAAAGCATCATCGCATATTCGTCATCTTTAATCTGAATAATATTGTTTTAATGTAGTGTAATAGTTTAAACTATTTATTTACAACCGTTATTTCGTCGTTATAATTATTTTAAGTTTATTTTTATAAAGTTGTCAAATATGGCGAAAAACATTGGTTTTGTCCCGAGTGTTGTCGACAAACATATTATTTGTAGCGTTGGCACGGTTGATGTTAGGGATAAGGAAGGATATTTTATTAGTTTTTTTTTATCTTGATATAATACTTTTTTTTATCCATGTATGCTGCTACAACTTTTAATTTTTCTATTTTTTAAGCACTTAGCCTTGAGCATCATATTTTCGGCAATCCATTCGTGATTGGGCACATACCATATTTTATCGTCGCTTCTCATTGGGATCTTGTACTATTATATTGGTAGTTACAGCTGACCATATCTACAATTAAAAATGAAGTTACCAGGCCTGTCTGTGGATGAAAAATGTATTAGTTTTTATGATATTAGGATTATTCTTAGAATAGGTATTTAAAACTATTTAAAATTTTAAGTTTAAAATTTAAACTGAAATCACTTGCATTAATTAAATGATATTTGTATTTATTACAAACAAAAGAACGTTTGGTATGATAACAAAGATATTTAAGACATATATTGTGCATCTTTATACAAATTTAAGATTATTCGCCTCCTTATTTTGAATGAGCCCAGGGTTAGAAAATCCTTTTTAGATGGCATCAAAATGGTAAAAAGATTCCATTCAAGGGCCCTTTCAAGACATAAAGGGTACAAAGCCTAAACGGCATCCTTTGTATGTATAATTTATCAGGCAAATTCAGATTGTTCCTTTCATTCTTGCATAAGACATCGTCTCGGCAAAATTGTGGCTATATCAATTTGGAAAGCACTGTTGAATTATATAAAAGCTATAAAACATTAGGTGACTTTAAGCAGTGGCGGTTTTGTTATCTAGTTAGCATTTACACTAACTGGTATACCTTTTAGGCCCATTGACTTGGCAATTTACTGAAAACTGGGGATTGTCATATAACCCCAGTTGTTAATCTGCCGGTTTTCTTAATTAACGCAAAAGTAGCCAAAATAGGTGAATAAAAAAGACATTTATTTTTTTATAAGTTGCTGTTTTTTACCTGTTAAAGAAATTACGAAAGCTTGTATAAGTTAGGTACTGCATTCTTAAGTATAGCGTTATTACTTACTATTAAAAACTAAAAAATGATTAAGGTAGCTTAATATGGAATAGGTACCCCAAATGTGAAATACTATAAACTCCATTAAATTTAAACTTAACTAACTGGATACTTCAGTATAACATAGAAAGCAACAAAAATATTATGAAAAAATAACAGTTGTAGGCGTCAGACTCTGGCTCAGCGTAATTACTGTGTCCAGAGCTTACACTAATGCTGTGAGTGTCTTAAACGACGTAAGAGGGAGTTGCCACGGGACTTAAATACAAGGGGTAAGAAAAGACCTTTGCGGGCAGTAGATTTCACCATTTAGAAACACTAGGGACAAAAAAACAAACAAATTGGGCAGTTCGGGGCCTGTCCAGTTGGACCGTATGAAGATGCATACGTGCGACACCCAAAGTTACTCTAGTGGAGAAACTATACTGGACAATTCCTGAGAGCAATAGTTATAGAAGAAACTATAAAAAAGCAATAAATCTCCCACAAACCGACGATGAGCGAGAGAAAGAAGGCGAAGTAAGCGAATTATGAGGCAAATAGCCCTTTTCTAACTTGACTCTATTTTTCTGATTCTTTTTTTCCTCCATTAAAAGCTTTTTAAATACTCAAGAAACCCAGTTATGGAATAGTCCCTAATGGGCTATTGAATCTGTACTTTAAAAAGAAAATACATCGTTACAGGGGTTTTATTATTTCATATGATCCATGGATCCCCAACCATTCAAAAACTGCTGCCATTTGAAAGGGTGCGTTCTTGAGAACGGGGTAAAAACAGCCCCTTTTTATGGGGATTTAAGTATAAGCGTTGAATAATAGAAAAACCTCTGTCCTTTTTCAAAATGACACTAAGTAAAAGTCTTCAGAATTTATAGTGTTCGAGGAACGATTTTTTAAAGTTTGCCTCTCACATCATTTAGTCAGTGGGATACCTTGGCCGACCCCCACTCCTCCACCCTGGCTCCTCCCCTTTGACTCCGCGCCCCGCCCACTTGGCGGATCCCTAACTAATGTAATGGCTCGCACAGTTCCGCCCACTTGGCTCCTCCCTAACCAAAAGAATATGTGGTTTTTATCAACCAATAGGATTTAAACATGGCGGATGTGCAGATGAACGCCCCATGTCTGCTCGACCAATAGCATTCGACCAATAGGACAGAGTATTGACCAATAGAATCGTTGACCAATGGAATATGTGGTTTAGGACATAACCAATAGGATTTAAACATGGCGGACGTTCAGCATCACCTTATATGGACATATTTGCGAAAGAAAATGAAGCCGTATGGCAGGTCAATATAAGATAAAAATAACCTAAATTTAGCTTGTGTCAACATAGCCGTTGTTATGATTTACATATCCTCAAACTTTTTATGAGTGGAGTATTGTAAAAATATTGACAAAATGGTGAAGGTAAAAATAATTATAATCAAGAAAAATACAGTCGGTAAAAAATTCAATTAACGACTTAAAAATATTTAAAAAATAGTAAAATAAGAATTTTTGTTTATTTCCTAAAATTAACCCCTAAAATAAAACTTAAGGGTATTTTTAAAAATATTTTATATAAGGGTGTCATGAAAGAGATCGTTATCAGCCGGGGTACCGAAGGTACTTTTTCCGCTATTTGCGCAAACCTAACTATAATGGTTTAGCCGGAAAATGAGTTTTAGGGTCTGCGCATGTTGCCAATGTGGCTTAAACAGTTTTTAACGTATATTTCGGCTTCTAGTAGACCGATATTAATCATTCTTTTTTAAACAATTTATTTTTAATAAGCCTATAAATATTAGTACTAAAATTTTTAATAATTATGTTATTTGAGTATAAATAGAGCCTTAACAGTTTTTAACGTATATTTCGGTTTCTAGTGGTTTGATTTTAGTCATTCTTTTTTAACCAATTTATTTTTAATAAATATGTTAATATTAACACTAATTTTTTAATAAATATGTTATTTGAGAGTAAATAGGACCTAAACAGATAATCTCAAAGTTCTTACACAACCGTTGTTACGGTCCGATTTTGGTTGTTTTTTTATTAATAATTTAATTTTTAGAAAGCTACAAATATTAATACTTAAATTTTTAATAATTATGTTATTTGAGTGTAAATAGGGCCTTAACAGTTTTTAACGTATATCTTGGCTTCTAGTGGTTTGATTTTAGTCATTCTTTTTTTAACAAATTTATTTTTAATAACTATATTAATATTAACACTAATTTTTTAATAAATATGTTATTTGAGAGTAAATAGGGCCTAAACAGATAATCTTAAAGTTCTTACACTGCCGTTGTTATGATTGACAGACAAGTTATTAAAAAATATCAATAAATTTGAACGGTTTGCCGAATGGTTTGCCGAACGCTTTGTCGAACGGGTCGTCTGAAAGTGGTCTTGTTTAGGTTCAAATGAAAGGTTTTAACTTGTAGAATACTAATTAAACATTTTTAACAATTTTTATTTTGCAACTTTCTTATTTATAAATATTTTTTAAAATTTTAACTTATTTAGATTCCTTAAAGCCTCTATATACCGAATCTGCAATAAAATCGTCATTTCCGGTCGCAACTTCTGGTCGTCAAAAAGTAGTTTTGTTTGGGTTTAAATGAAAGGTCTTGACTTGGAGATTACGAATAAAGCATTTTTAACAATTTTTATGATTATTAGCTATTTAATTATCACTTGTTTTGCAGAATTATGTTTAAATGTGAATTTTGTAACCCGAAAAGACAATTTTAAACGACATGGCGACTGTCGGACTGCAGCCAAAATCTGCGAGCACCTGGCTTTAGCGGGGGATTCCCGTATTTTAGAAAAACGGTGCCGTATTTTAGAAAGACACTGCCGTATTTTAGAAAAGCAGTGCCGTATTTAAAAAACAGTGCCGTATTTAAAAAACGGAGCCGTATTTTAGAAAAACGGTGCCGTATTTTAGAAAAACAGTGCCGTATTTTAGAAAAACAGAGCCGTATTTTAGAAAAACGGCGATTTTATTTAAAAAGCAGTAATTGTGCCGCCTTTTAAATAAATATACTGTAATACACTGTTTATTAATAAAATAACAGCGATATAATAATAAATTTATCCTTTAGAGGTATGAGTATGAAGATCTTTTTCCGTATAAAATTTTGGAATTACATACATAGGGTCTACTTTACGTCACTTGGGCCAAATGTACCATATGGAACTATCTATTGGGACAATGAGACCGGTGGACCATCACAACTAACTTTGCATAAAAACCAACTTAACTTATTGAACTAATTAAATTTAGTACGGGCATATCCCTAGGGATAGCCCGTACGGGGCTTAACTCAAACTTTAACTCTTTACTTAACTTTCCTAACTCTTTCTTATCTAATAAACAATCAATCCCCGTCTTAAAATTTTGTTCTTTTTAAATATTAAATTTTTCAGTATTTGTTTTGCATTTCTAGGCTACTCGCTTGTTTAATGTTTTTGTTTTATTATTATAAGAGTAACCTAGAAAATTGTTTGATTCATACTTTTTAAACCTTGACACTTCACGTATTGTTTTATGTACCAAATTTCCCAATGTTAAGTAACCCAATTATATTTAAATTTCCCAAAAATGTATATTTTTAAAATTCCCAAAATGTATACTTTTTTTATACTAGGTGTTCACATATGCCCCTTCCCTGAAAGCGTTGGACCCACAACGCTATTAGAAATGAGCCAAATTTACTTTAACCCCTTTAAAAAAAATAGCAATATTACCAAAATCGATAGTTACATATAGCTTACAAATATTTAAAAATCTAACAATATTTTACCTATTATGTAAATAACCGTAAATAACATTAACTTTTCGAAGTTTTTAAAAATATGAAAAAAGTTTTATCTAAAATTTTTTTCAATAAATGTAAACAAAAAAAATGAACAAATAGCCTTTAATCCAAAAATAATTAATTGACTTGACTTTTTTCTAAGAAATAAAAGATTTGTCATTGATCAAAAGAAAAAAGTTAAATTTTTTTCCATTGTTAACTGAATAATTTCTAAATTTGGGATTTTCTCCAAGTAGTTTTATTTAAATATAGTTGTAACGGTTAAGATTATTTTTTAGAGAAAAGTGGCCTAAATTCTATACCCCCTATATTAAACACTTTAAATGCATAGTGTTATTGTGCTACATAATATGTTCATAAACAAAACATCTGACTTGGTAAATAAAAAATGTTTATTTGAAACTAGCTAGCTCTGCATTATTAGATATGGTCTTGACCTTTCTCGGATATTATATATCATCAAAACAATGACCCTTTCATCACTTAATATTACATATACGGTGGGTTAAAAAAAGAGTTATTATCAAATTTTACTTTTAGGCTACTTTTCTCTGCATATTAAATCATTATTTTTATCAATATTATACTTTTTCTAATAAGTAAACAACAAAAAAAATACCATTAATTAAAAAACATTACAGATTTACCTAAATACTTTACAAATACCATAATATTCTAGATTGTCCATCTTTTGTTGAATTGTACTGTGTCCACCTTGCCTCCCTGTCCATGTCCTTGATGGTGCGTTCCATTGGCCTTTTGTCCCGTACTTCTCCTCCACATACCATTTTCCGCCTTTCACTCCCATTTTCTTCTTCTACATCAGGTTACTGCAGCCGCGTGCCAATTTACCCATATCCTGAGCTTTCTCAGGGCCGCTTAACTGTCTTGTACCCCACCATTCAAGACCATACTTCAGAGCTCTTCCCCATACTAGAGCTGCGGCTTCCAGTGCTAATGCAGCCTCATGCTGCTTCTGAACTCCGTCTTCACGACGTACCATACAACTTCGACACAAATAAATATATTTCCATATTCTTCTTTATCACCTCTGGCTAACACCATTTAGCCATATTTGAAAACTGAAGATATACCTTATCTTCCTTTTCTTGAACCTACGCTGCTACCTCCTTGCAGCTACGCTACGCAACATATTTTTTCCCCATCTTCGTCCTTTCACACACATTTCTTCTCCGGGGAACGGGACGCCTTTACCATATATATGGTATTTTCTTCCACAAATAAACTGAGGGGTAGGAAGGGCGTACCATGAGCGACTTTTCCTATCGCTTCACAAAGGGCACTGGAACTAGGGCGGGCACAGCTTACCATAACCGACGTTTCACAAAGGTCACTGGGAACGGGGAGCCTCCACCATATGTGACGTATAAAAATTTGAAATATATATAGCCATTTTTCGTCACTGGGACTATGTACCATATGGAACTATCTTCTTGGGACCATGAGACCGGTGGACCATCACAACTAACTTCGCATAAAAACCAACTTAACTTATTGAACTAATTAAATTTAGTACGGGCATATCCCTAGGGATAGGCCCGTACGGGGCTTAACTCAAACTTTAACTCTTTACTTAACTTTCCTAACTCTTTCTTATCTAATAAACAATCAATCCCCGTCTTAAAATTTTGTTCTCTTTAAATATTAAATTTTTCAGTATTTGTTTTGCATTTCTAGGCTACTCGCTTGTTTAATGTTTTTGTTTTATTATTATAAGAGTAACCTAGAAAATTGTTTGATTCATACTTTTAAACCTTGACACTTCACGTATTGTTTTATGTACCAAATTTCCCAATGTTAAGTAACCCAATTATATTTAAATTTCCCAAAAATGTATATTTTTAAAATTCCCAAAATGTATACTTTTTTTATACTAGGTGTTCACAATATGTTGCGACAAGTTCTTGGTTTCCGTAGAAGTAAAGTGTCCAATCATTAGAAAATACTTTTAGTTTAAGACTAAGTTTGTTACAATGTCGCTTTGTAATCACTATAATCTTTAAATTTTGGTAAATAATAATTACACTCGATGAACATGTTACGCATATACTCTGTATATATTTTTTATTAAGTACAATATGTATCTTTATGTTTCATATGTAGCTGTTTTTGTTTTAAGATAACCCTTTATATATTTAATCTATAATTTTTGCCACAATATTTGACCTTATAATTTGCGTTATTCGGAAGATGAACGCGGTTTTTCTTAAATACGGCACTGTTTTTAAAATACGGCACCGTTTTTCTAAAATACGGCTATGTTTTTTAAATACGGTACTGTTTTTCTAAATACGGCACTGTTTTTCTAAAATACGGCACCGTTTTTCTAAAATACGGCTCTGTTTTTTTAAATACGGCACTGTTTTTTTAAATACGGCACTGTTTTTCTAAAATACGGCACTGTTTTTCTAAAATACGTCACCGTTTTTCTAAAATACGGCAATCTCCTGCTAAAGCCCGGTGCTCGCAGACTTTGGTTGCAGTCCGACAGTCGCCATGTCGTTTACAATTGTCTTTTCGGGTTACAAAATTCACATTTAAACATAATTCTGCAAAACAAGTAATAATTAAATAGCTTAAAATCATAAAAATTGTCAAAAATGCTTAATTTGTAATCTCCAAGTCAAGACCTTTCATTTAAACCCAAACAAGACTACTTTTGACGACCGGAAGTTGCGACCGGAAATGACGATTTTATTGCAGTTTCGGAATATAGAGGCTTTAAGGAATCTAAGTAAGTTAAAATTTTTAACAATATTTATAAATAAGAAAGTTGCAAAATAAAAATTGGTAAAAATGTTTAATTAGTATTCTACAAGTTAAGACCTTTCATTTGAACCTAAACAAGACTACTTTCTGACGAACTATTCGACACAGCGTTCGGCAAATCGTTCGACAAACCGTTCGAATTTATTGATATTTTTAATAACTTGTCTGTCAATCATAACAACGGCTGTGTAAGAACTTTAAGATTATCTGTTTAGGCCCTATTTACTCTCAAATAACATATTTATTAAAAAATTAGTGTTAATATTAATATATTTATTAAAAATAAATTGGCTAAAAAAGAATGACTAAAATCAAACCACTAGAAACCGAAATATACGTTAAAAACTGTTAAGGCCCTATTTACACTCAAATAACATAATTATTAAAAATTTTTGTACTAATATTTATAGGCTTATTAAAAATAACTTGTTTAAAAAAAGAATGACTAAAATCGGTCTACTAAAAGCCGAAATATACGTTAAAAACTGTTTAAGCCACATTGGCAACATGCGCAGACCCTAAAACTCATCTTTTGGCTAAACCATTATAGTTAGGTTTGCGCAAATAGCGAAAAAAGTACTTTCGGTACCCCGGCTGATAACGATCTCTTTCATGACACCCTTATATAAAATATTTTTAAAAATACCCTTAAGTCTTATTTTAGGGGTTAATTTTAGGAAATATACGAAAATTCTTATTTTACTATTTTTTTAAATATTTGTAAGTCGTTAATTGAATTTTTTTACTGACTGTATTTTTCTTGATTATAATTATTTTTACCTTCACCATTTTGTCAATATTTTTACAATACTCCACTCATAAAAAGTTTGAGGTTATGTAAATCATAACAACGGCTATGTTGACACATGCTAAATTTAGGTTATTTTTATCTTATATTGACCTGCCATACGGCTTCATTTTCTTTCGCAAATATGTCCATATAAGGTGATGCTGAACGTCCGCCATGTTTAAATCCTATTGGTTATGCCCTAAACCACATATTCTATTGGTCAATACTCTGTCCTGTCCTATTGGTCGAGCAGACGTGGGGCGTTCCTCTGCACATCCGCCATGTTTAAATCCTATTGGTTGATAAAAACCACATATTATATTGGTTAGGAGGAGCCAAGTGGGCGGAACAGTGCGAGCCATCCCATTGGTTAGGGATCCGCCAAGTGGACGGGGCGCGGAGTCAAAGGGGAGGAGCCAAGGTGGAGGAGTGGGGTCGGCCAAGGTATCCCACTGACTACTTCATTTTTCGGCAGTTTTACCTATTTTTTGCAAACAATGTTCTGTAACTCTTTTTTACGCAGTTTTAAGTAGGCTCAATAGCATATTTAGTTAATAGAGAAAACAATTACTTTAAAACGGGTATTTTGTAAGAGGCTCTAAGACTATTTATAAGTAAGATATGGTTCTTTAAGCCTTCTACCCTTTACCCATAACTTTTTAATTTCTTGCTATAACTTTTTGTAAAATCTCAGTTTTGTCAGAGTTCTAGCACTTGATACCTAAGCACTCATTGCAGAACATGGAACAATTATTACCTAGCTTTCTGCAAGCCCAGTTTCTTGCACATCCTTTCGTACATCGAAAGGCTATTTTTTCAAATAAAACTTGTGGCGTAGAAGCTTTTTAACATGGAATTATTACATATGTGAATATGGAATTTTTATACTCATATGTGACTAATAGTGCGACTTGTAGAGTTCAAATGAAAAAAAACAGGGTGTTTCATTTAAAATATCAAAGTTTATTTTAATTTCGGTCAGTGGCGGCTCGTGGCAAAATATTTTAGGTGGTCTGCAATTAAATTACTCAAATAAATGGAATAATATATTCGCGGCACATTCACCATTTTTAATTAATCATCAAATTTAATCAATTAATTCCAAGTCGATATTCAGTTATCAGGTTTCATCTTTATTTAGGCAATTTAGCAAGCAGGCAGCAATAATTAAAGGGCTGGGTTTTAACGGAAACGTTAACAAAAAATATTTACGGAAATAAAATTATTAGAAATTTACGGTATTGTTTAAATATGAGATCAATCCGACGATCCTTCTTTGAAGCGAATCGATCAATAACTCTGTCATTAAAGTCTGTGATTTTTGATATAAAATCTTTTTCAATGGAAAGGATGGCCAATGCATAGATAACCTACATTTAGATCCGCAGTGGCAAGAAGCATTTTTCGGATTTTTACGATCTCGCGCAGTGGGTGGACGAACATGCGCACTTAAAAGCTGTGACAAAATACAAACACCGGCACCCCGTACCCTTCGTCCGCGGTCTGACCGTAACGCTCATCAGCTACCGTACTTCGAACAGGAAACCAGGACGCCGTCAACAAATTCTTTTCTATAATGCGGATAGTTTGTTTGGAGCCGGGTGCGTTTACCCTCAACTGGCTTGCGCACAAACGGGTTTTTTACCCATGAAATGTAACTTTTGTTTCGCGCAGGTTATATAATTGGCAATCCATCGAGATCAGTGGGCCAATGCAGTTAAACGATCTTGTGACATGGTATTTCGAAGGAAGGTCTTTATTCGCTTAAGTGTAGAAAAACACCTTTCAGCCTCTGATGTCGACATAGGAGTCGTTATTAAAATATCTAGCACATTTTTTGTCTCTTTGAAAGTGCTTTCTAAATTATTTTGTATTAAAAATTTTAAAAGTGGTGAACTACCATTTAATCCTCTACAGTCTTCCCACGATGTCCGGTAACGGTCTACCACTAGTTTTTAGTTCAAGTTTCTCTTCATATAAATATTTAAAGAATCGTTTAACGTTCACTAAATTATGCACCACATCCATTGTCTATAAACACTAAACACACAACCAAATACCAATAAAAAATATAAACTTGTCGACTTCCACACGCGCAATATAAAAAATGTTTAAATAAACTGTAAAGTGCTACCGCGAAAGCCGCACAACAATAACCATAATTCACGTATTTTAGCGGCCGAATTTTGCCCAACGACAAGTGTATTCGGCATAGAGGAAAATAAAACAATCGTGCGGCGCACCGAAAAGAGTCGCTCAGTTTAGTCAATGCAATAACGTCGCGAGAGACTGAGTATTATTTAAGATGGTTCATTGCGCAGTAATCTATGATGCGTCGTCACTGGGTGAAGATGCGTGTGCCTACTATACTAGAGTTCTCGGCCGGAAACTGGTTATTTTAGTTTTGTTTCAATGGATATTTAATATTTTAATCGTAAAATGATGAATTAAATGTTATGAAAAAATACCAAGCAGCTTAAAAATTCTGGTGGTTCTGCAGCACTGCAGCTCTTATGCACCAGCCGCCCCTGCTTTCGGTTAAACCGGAAGTAATAAACAGGTGCAAATATATCTAAAATTGGTATTCGGTGATACAATATAACGTCCCAAAATTTCAAAACTATACGGTTGCACTGAAGAAAATAAATTGCTGGGTAGTAATTTCGTTTTTACATTTTGCCCCCCTGGTGAGGTTTTAAGACGGTCTAGAAGGTGACCATGAGGTCAAGATTATTTCAATTTGTCACGATCAGTTTTAGCGCACCCAATCACGTAGGCATGCAAATAAATTTTTGATTTTTTATAATAGGTTGTTTAAATTTATTTTTAATACCATATGTATATCGTTTTATCACCCTAAAATACCAAGAACTAGTGGGGTCTACCCTCTGGGTCTTGACTTTTTTGTAGGTTAGTGTTATTAATGTCGTAGTCGAGTGATATGTAACAAAATTTTATGTTTTTCAGAGGAAATGCCCTATTTTTTTGCTTTCCATTTAAAATTTTAATTATTAAACAATTATGTTAAATCTATAATTCCATTGTCTTTAAATGCTGCGTAACACTTTCTTAATTATTTAACCAAATTCGTATCTCTTATGGTAAAAAGTAAGTCATAGTACAGACGTAATTTTGAAACCAATCAAAAATCAAATTCTTAAGCAAAACCATAGAAAAATATAAAGATAAAAAAAATGTCTCAACTTTAGACTAAAGATAGTATATACACTGGGACCCTAAGCACAATTTTTAAAAGTTTTTCTTTTAAATAACATAGATAAAAAAAATATATTTATAATAAATACATGCCACAAAATTAATTTTGCTTAAAGCTTTTAGAATCTTAAAGTCATCTTAAACCAAGAAAATGATTTCGATCTTTCTTACTTTAACTAGGTCACAATTTTCAAGTTAATTAAATTTTAATATACACAAAACTTTTAAGCAGTGTCCTTAATATCTACAAGAAAAAGTTTTTAATTTTCTTTCGGTACTGAAAATCAAAGACAAAATGTCTATATTTAAAGGTATGTTTTTTGGGGGTTTTCCTTTATTTTGGTTCAGACGACCGGCCAGTTCATAGGGATCCATAGGGCTGAATAGGGTCAGCTCGCTATACCCCGGGACCAAGACCGAAGCGGTATTATTCTTCCTAGAAAGATTTTGGCGTGTACTTAACAAAAAGACCATTGAATAAATGAATTTCTTTTATTATATTTGTATTACACTTAAAGTTTAAATCTTAATTTTATTTTATTAAAATAATAAACATTACATTTTTGCTTTTAAATTATTTTAAAAAACAACTCAAAGCTTAACAAAACCTTTTCAACATGGCTAAGTTATTTTTTTAATACGGTCCTAATATTTTATCATCTAAATTTTAAAGCAAGTTTTATAAATTTAACGATGTATCTTCCATTTTTATTTATTTTGGTTTAACCGTGATACAAAAAGTCATGTTTTAAATGGAACACCCTGTATTTTATTAAAAAATTTGAAGGGCAATCGAAAGTATTTTTAAATGATGTATCATGTTTCTATACCTAAATGCTATTGTGTCGGAGATAAAGGCAATTTTCTCTAAAAACCAAAATTAAGCATAAGTATTTATTAAAGATAGCAATGAAATATCGTGACACACTGTCACAATTGTCAAATAATTGTCATAGTATTTTTAGTCGCGACTTTGCATGACTATCTTTGATAAATACTTATTAGGCTGTATTTTAATTTTTAAAGAAACTTGGTTTTTCTACGGAACCATAGCATTTAGGTATAGGAACATGATATATTTTTTTAAAAAGCTTTTGGTGGTCCTTTAGATTCTTTAATAATATACAGGTTGTTCTATTAAAAAATATGTACTTTTTAACGTTTTTATATTTAGCGGCCAAATCACGAATTTTAAGCGACCCTGTATAATTCAAAACAAATTTTATATTTAGAACAAATGCAGAGGGACTAATAAAAACGATTTAATTAGAGATATGTTTGAAGCAAAAAAATGTGAAAAATAATTATTATTACCTTGAAAACCGTTAAAGATAAGTATAGGATAAACCGTTAAAGATAAGTATAGGATAATTTTAGGCAAAGAGATTAGGAAAGTAATAGCTGATCCAAAAATATTATTATTTACAGGATGTTTTAGTTGAAATATCAAAGATAATGGTTCTTTTTGATATAAGCGGCAACACTGCATTATTAAAACTTATTTAGATCGTTAAATTACACGCAACTACATATGTTGCCAAATTTTCAAAAAGTCCAATGTTCCGTTTTAAGTAAACGTCTAAGGTATACGTGATACACCCTGTATATTTTTTTAAAGGTAAAAATGGGACTGTCTTAATAGTGGGTATATCACTTAAAATATTTATTTTTGTTTTAGTTAGCACTGGATCCAATAATAAAAATATGGTTAGGGCTAAATAGGCGCCTTATTACTTTAAAAAAATTTACTAAATTTTATTCAAATCGGCCTAAACATATTAAAAATATTTGGAAAAACCGATTTCTTTCCTAAATTTTAACGCTCTGGACCGCAGTAAGAAAGCAAATTTGGACATATGTTTACAGAAAATTATAAAATAACATAAGTATAAGTTAAAGTTAAAGTTTTATGTCATCTTTCTAAAATACCCTGTATAGCCCATGTATATAAACTGTATAATTATTACGATTTATTAGTCTGTAAGTTCTGATATAGACAGCTAGTTTTATGGTTCTTCAATTAAAAAATAACAATATTTTATTATATTATTATCTACAATAAATAGCCTTCGGTAGAATCATATCGCTCGTGAAAGGCTTAAAACCGCTTTTGCCGACTCGGCAGCCGAGTTGGCTACAAAGCGGTGTATAACACACGACTATGCGAGCCGCGACTGTTGGCTGCAAAAAATCAAGTGTTTTCTTGTTGTCACGTTTAGTTGTGTGTTGGAGTAAGAGAAGCTCGTCTGATGAAAATTAGAACGATATCTTATTCATGCATGGTAACTCTCGATGAAATAAAAGGAAATATAAAATATTTTTTTTTACTTTATATAAAAAGATCAATAGAAATTCATTAATTTTACCCCGATGTCAGAAGAAACTTTTTAAGAATTGCTTAGGGTAGGCACTAAGTATACCTATTTTATTTCCTTTTTACAAATATACTTATTACAAATTATACAAAGTTTTAGGTTTTTTGTTTTTTTAAACAGGACATTTTTTTACATAATTTTTAATATCACAAACAACTTTAAAGCTAAAATTCTAAAATAATTCTGGTATATAGCTCAATATTTAAGCTAAAGCACATCTTAAAATTAAGTCGCTTAAGCAAATACTTTTAGAGATATGAATTAAATAACACAATTATAAAAACTATAAAATATCGATACGACACTACTTAATATACTATTTAAACTATTTATTTGCAACAAATTTAACAATCTATGTGTTTGAAAATGCTGTTTGTTTGTTTTTATAGGGTTCGCCCGGTTATTAAAAAGCCACTAAAATCATCATTATCTGCGCGAAATCTCCTGTATCTCTCTTTCAATCGCGGCTTCGTGGGCTTCGTAACGTTGCCACGAAAGTAGACATTTTAAAGTTTTGATTTAAAATAAAAAATATGCCTTATTAAACAATTCCACCATTGTTTGTTTCTTCTTTCTTTTTTTTTTCTGTGTAAAAAAGAAATAAAATAAGTATCTTTAGTGCCTAACTTAAATTGCTAATAAATATTTTTTTCTTTTTTTTCTAAACTTCTGGATAACTTATTCACTGGTAATTTAATTTAAAATCATGTGTATTTATTAGTTTAAAATAAACCTAAAAACTTTTAACAGATATTTTTGTGACAACTTGGAGTATACGAGTACATACATTACCATGTTTAAATTTTTAAGTTGAATACCGGTAATGAATTCTTCGTCATAAGTTTGCTAACTTACAAGACCAAAGACATTTTTTATTCTTCTACCGAAGGCTATTTATTGTTGGTAAAGTTTATATTTTTTGTTTTAAAAGGAATCTGTTATCCCTTAGCTCAGGAGACATTTCCGTAGAAAAATAAATAAAAATAATAATAAAAAAACATTTTTAATTAATTAATTTTTTTCTACGGAAATGTCTCCTGAGTTAAGGAATGGCAGTATTTTTTTAAAGAAAAATATAAAACAATTTAAAAACAGATAGAAGCCGCAATGCGTCTTTAAAATCATAATTTTTCCAATATTTGACGTAAAAAATTTATTAAACCACCTACTATGATATATTATTTTAATCAGAAAAAAACAAGCAATTTAATTACCTAATCATTTATAGGGTGTCCCTAATAAAAAAAAATATGTTTGGGTCATATGTCAAAAATGACAGCTCAAAAAATTTTTGGCTACGCCACTGGATTCTACGGAAAAAAGTGTCTTTATAAAGTGCAATTAGTTTTCTCGTATCTGTAATAACAACAAAGCTACAGGGCCTTTTCAAAAAGTGTAAAAATCGAGAATCACCCTGTATCTCTGAAACGCTTCGCGACAGCGATGATCTGTTTTTACCATAAATGTTTTCTCCAAAAGAGTTTGAGGATGGGGTATCAGATTTTTAATATCTCTTATGGTTTCCAAGTTGCCCACAAGGGACAACCAAAATGGGACACCCTGTACATATATTTAGTTATGGAAAAATTTAAAATATTTAAAGTCCGCTTCCGTTTTTTGCGGACCTTAACAGATTTGCCGACAAATAATATTTTTTTATTATGACCATAATACCAATTTTAGGGTATGACTCCTATGCATCGGAAGATATTTTTTGGCATGCAAGAAAAAAAATGTCTTCTGATGGATAGAAGGCGTACCCCAGATTATTTAGTAGGAGTGAGAATCTGAATTGGTTTACAGGTTAATATAATAAACAATATTCTTTAAAAATTTTAATACACCGTTGTTAAAAAAAAATACATATATAGGACATATGTTTATAAGGATTTTTTTAATTTTTCATTGTAAAATCGCCTTATTAAAGTAGGTAGATTTACTAAATGCCCTTATATACATCTGTATTATACAGCATGGGCCATAAAGTGTGAAACAAAAAGAAATTTTATATCTTTTAAATATTTTGAAGTCCGCAAAAACCGAAGCAGACTTTAAATATTTAAGATTATTCTATACTTAAATGTATGTATAAACAGTTAATAATGCTACACATTAAAAGAAAATATATAACAGTATTTACAAATACCTAATAAAATAAGCACAATCGATTAAAAAAGCAAGTTATCAAACATTTAACTAAACGAACGACTGTTTCGATGCCAATTACAACCAAGACGAGTCTGACCTAGAATTGGGGCCGGCAAGGGCATGTCAATAAACAATTTACATCATTTGTTACGCTCGAAAGAAATAAAACATTCCCCATCTTTTTTAAATCGAGCTAGTATATAGAGACAGACATTAACCGTATCGTTTTTCTTCTACTTATAAAATCTCATCAAATATAATATGAAACCACAACGAAGCCTAGGTGGAAAGATATTAGTCCGGTCAAATATGGGTAAAATATTCGCTAACATTGACTTTTATTTAATATTATGTATGTTTTTCGATTATTTTAAAACAGCAGGCAGTTTCTACGTAAAAAAAATGGTTATAAATAAATTAATTTCTATTTCCAAGCATATTTACATGTAAAAACAGTTAAATTATTTGTATGACCAAACTCAATACATTTAAACTAAATCTGAGGTGATTATGAAAAAGGTAAACAAATTAAATATCGATGGATTTAATAATACTATACCAACAAAATTGTCCTCGATAAAATTTGTGCATGGTCCTAAACAATATAAGCAGCAGTAAGATTTACTAAATGTCCATCAATATACAGGGCAAGTCCTGAAAACTACTAAAAGGTGTTACAGTAAGTAATAAAAGTTATTTGAAATTATTTATATGAAACACCACTTGAAAAAAATTCTGGATATTATATATGGTATCTAGGATCATAATATAAGGTATATGGTATATACTATAAAAAAATTGATTGCCCCCTTAGAAAAAGGCATTTTTAAAATTTTTAAAATAATTTGACCACTTTTTCTTGTATTTCCTGTGAAACAAAAATTTTGAAAAAATCGTAGCAAGTGGGTTTTGGGTACCTATGAAACAATTTTAAAAAAAATGTTAATTACATATAATTAAAAAATAGTTTTTGAAAAAAAAAATAAAATTGGAAAAAAGAAAATTTCTCAGAAAATATCAAAAATTTAAAACTTATATTTGGCACTTTTTATTGTCACATAAAAAGCAAACTTTGGACTAGAAATCAGTCAAATCGGATTAAAGGCCGATTTTCCATGCTGCCTTTATTAAAATATTAATTATTAAAATTTAAAAGTCATTACTTAAAATACATAATTATAGAACTGCAAATTCATTTTTATTTTAATATTCACTATAAAAACAATATTTTAAATAATAATAATTCGACCCTCTTCATTTTCCAAACTCAGCCTTTTTATTTAATCAATTTAAAATAAAACTCTTAAAAAATCGTTAAAGTAATTTATATGTTCCGCCTAAATTTTGTCGCTTGCGTTAGCAATTCCCTAATCAGAAAATAACTGCTGATGCGACAATTTACTTTTGAGCTCTTATTTCATTACATTGTCACAATTAATCTTAAAATTAATTTCAGCAAAATTATCTGCTATTTTGCAAAAATAATGGTGTTTTAATTAAGATGGCTATTTCTTTATTTCTTTTGATATTTAAGTACCTGAAAATTAAACTTTGAAATTTATATGATGAAGTTTAAATATTAAGAGTAAAATTAGTGGGATATTAAAAAGTCTTTTTCGCATATCTTAATAGCGTCTAAGGTAAAGTTTTTTAAAAAAGCAGCTGTTTATTACCGTACCTAAGTTATTGTTTGCAGTAGTAAAGCAAGAACACCTGGTTGCCTTAATAGAAGATTAGATAAAAGTTGTTTTTTAAGTAAAAGTAAAGAAATAATAGTGAATTTTTGCCCTTCCATTAATGGAAAATAAATTATAATTACCTTTCACTAACTTTTTCGAAAACTATATTTTTCCAATTTAGTTCAAATGTCACTTAATTACAAATCCTTTAAATAATTTATGATTTTTTTTTATATAGGGTGACCTTTAATTTGTTTTATTAAAAAATAAATGTAATAATTTAATGCCAAAAAATTGGTTTCTTAGCATTTAATTAAAGTTTATTAAGTTTTTATAGTTATGTGTCATGGTACACGTTTATTGTTATATTACTATGTTTCTATTAAAGGCACTGTACAGAGTTGGCCAAATTGGACGCTTTTAATAGAAAACTTATATTCCTAAATGTTTTACACAAAAACTGACCTTCGTTTGCGCGGTTCAAATTTCAAGCTAAATTTATTGATAAAAACCGGAATTCGCTATTTTGCGTGATTTACTAGGTACAGCGTGTTTCCTTATTTCTTGCATTTTCTTTAACCTTTTATAACTTTCTTATTTTTAAAGATTTTTAATTCTGTAAAAACATTTTTACACCAACTTTTTATGCAGATTGTAGATATGTTTTTTAATTTTTGTAAGGCAGTTTTTACTTATTTACATATTTTTGCAAATTTTAAATAAAGCAACCTGTACATTTTTTAGTATTTAAATGCCTAAAAAAAACCGTTTTAATAATATATCATACCTTATATTTTTTTAAGCCGTTTTGAGATATTGCATGTTCTGTCATTCATATCTGATATTGACTAGAAAGTGGGAGATGAAAAAAGGAATAATAATTTACTTTAAACAATCCTATTTTATTGCTTGCAATGGCGAAAACTATTTAAATTTTTAATTTAATACCGCAAAATTTAAATAACTAATAATGCTATTTTAAGAGTTACCTAATTTATTCTGTTGATATTTTACCCTAAGAACTTTATAATCAGTATTTATTAATACGTTAATATTTAATGTAAAAGCCGGCCACAGACGACATGCCAAGGCTTGGCAAATGGTCGCTCGTTCAACGTTCCCGCATCCCAACGTTGGCTTTGCTTTGCCATATGTTTTGCATACACATGATGCAGGAACGTTTGAACCAACGGACATTGCCATGCATTGGCATGTCGTTTGTAGCCGGCTTAACAAACAACAACAATTTTAACTTATGCAGGTAAATAATAGATAAAAATGAAAAACAAACGCAAGCTAAATTTAAGCCTTTTAGAAGAAAGCTTGCATTTTTTTATGGTCATCTTTTATTTACCCGCATATTATATTAAATGCTAATAATAATAAGGTTTGTTTTATTAAATATTAACGTATTAATTAAACCTGATGACAAAGTTTTAAGGCTAAAATATCAACACAATAAATAATTAGTTTAAAATAGGATTGTTATTTACCTTTATTTGCGATATTATATTATTAATTGCAGGTAATTAAATTCAAAAATTAAATTATGGCTGTTTAAAGTAAGACATGATTACTTTTTTCATGGCCTACTTCTTAGCCAATAGATCAGTAATAAATGACAAAATATGCAATATTTCAAAAACAGCTTAAAGGAAATATGACGTGTGATACATTTTTGAAAGGGTATTTTTTGAGCATTCAAATACTAAAAAATATACTATGTTCCATTTAAAGTTTACAAAAATATATCAATAAGTCAAAAATGCGATCCCTTAGAAAAAATGAAAAGCATTCCAATCTGCATAAAAAGTTGCAAACATTTTTTTACAGATTTAAAAAATCTCCAAAAATAAAAATTGATAAAGGATTAAAGAAAACGCAAGAAATTAAAAATCACGCTGTAGCGAGTAAACCACGCAAAATAGCGAACTGCGGTTTTCACCAGTAAGCTTGGCTTGAAATTTAAGCCTTGCAAACGAGGGTCAGTTTTTGTGTAAAACATACAGGAACTTAAGTTTTCCACCAAAAGCGTCCAATTTGGTCGAACCTGTACAGGATATCCCATTTTGGTTGCAACTACGGGGTATCACAGTTATTAATGAAAATAGAATCTTACGACTTTTGCGAACCTGAGCTACATTTTTGTGAAACGAAAGTTGCCGTAAATTAAGCCGTCAGAGCCCTATTCGTTTCTAATATTTGACTGGTAACTTATTAAAAAGATAAAAACGGATAACTACGGAAGTTTTTACGTAGAATGCAGTGGTGTAGTCAGTATTTCTCCAAATATTATTGTTTTTGAAATATTGACTAATGTCGGGTTTTTCAAAAATGGAGCACCCTGTATATTTGTTAAAAATGTAATTTGCTTTTTAACAAGCATTTTAAAAATATATAAAACTTTGGGTATATTTTTACATACATAATTTTGCAGTAGGCCATGCTAACATAATAGTTAGCAGTTTTTTTTTATTAACTTAGTTGCTATTAAGTAGTGCTTTTGTTACTACAAGTATTTTTAATAAAGTAAAAGAAGGTGACATTACTTTAAAATTATCTGATGTTGGTAATACTAGTTTCATATCTTTATTAGGTCCTGTGATTAACAAAGGCCAAAATGTTATTAAAGAATCAAATTATACATTTTCATATTGGATTTAATATTTAGTTATGCTGTTGTTCAAGGTCGGGCCACTTATAACCACACCAAGCCCGATTTCACGGTGATAAAGAAAAGTGGGGAAAATTAATTCGAAAAAATCAAAAGCACTATTAATGCCTTTAAAAATATTAGAAGCATTTTTGTCAAGTTAAGTGCATTTTTTCAGGTATTTATATCTTTTGTTAAATAAAACATATTTTCCTAGCAAACCAAACTTAAGTGTAGTATATCCAAAAAGTATATATATTTTTTCATTTTAAAATAACGTGACAACCGAAATTTTATATTGCTAAAGAAATAAATATTTCAAAAGCTAGTAAAATAGGGTTGTTCTCGTTATTAAAAAAAAAATTTTTTGGCCTTGCAAATTTTTTTAAAAAACAGGCCTATAGTTATAAAACGTAAAATAATAAATACTCTATAAAAAATTATTGAAATACATTTGGAACATTTTTTTCTACTGCAACCAAAACAAAATTATTGTAATTTCTCCATAGTGTTAGGTAATTGCTTGTTTACATACTTGTATAGGTTTTTCCACTTACGTTTAAGGATTTGTCTTTTTTTTCTTGACGAACAAAATAAATATCTTAACGAGGTATGGGCAACCTTTGACATGTTGCGGGCCAAACATTAGTGTGCAAATACGTTCGCGAGCTGCGTTTAAAAGTACTGCATTTTAAAGTAGTGTTAAAGTGTTCATAATTTTCACAAATCAAATAGACGGAATTAGAGCAGTGCTCTAAGAATTCGCTTGTTGAAGTTATCACTTCGGTAGCTCAGATAGGACTAAACTAAAGTTTGAGCCACCCACCAAATAGGGCCAATATTAAAATTAAATTCGGTTTTTTCGTATAGTGTTAGAACAGTTCAGAAAGAAATAATCTTTTCTTGTGCCTTACTCTTGGATAATCGCCGCCACTCGGCTTGCTCGCTTACTTGATTCCGTGAGTTTAAGTAAGTAGTGGAATTTACTTTTAATTTTTAAAATTAGATTTTTCTTGAAATGTTTTATTTTTTTTTTTTTGAACACATTTGTTGGCGCTTTTAACTCTCTTCTTTTGGAGCTATGTTAATCTCTTAGAAACTTCGCTTTGTAGGTGCTTATTTTATTTTTTATGACTTTGCCCGTACATATCTAAAATAGCATAATAAATTAATATGCCAAAAATCAGACACTATAATTAGAAATATTCTTTAACTATTTAATACTCATGAGCGATTTTAAGTCTAACTGGAAATTAATTTCAAATGTGCTGTGCAGCTCTATTGTGATATGATGTCAATTACTCCTTTATTGAGCATTCACGGCATCAGCTCTATTGTAAATATTATAACTCTTAATTCTCTTAATATAGTATTAATCAGAAGTTATTTTAATTAAACAAAATATTTTTAGATCATCCTCGAGTATCCTTCTCGCTGTTTAATTTAAGATGTTCTTGACAAAAGTTTCTACGATTTTCCCGATGAGGCTGGCGTTAATTTAGGGGCTCTAACGGTTCGTGTTCCCGTAGCTTCTATAAGGCGGTTTTGCAGTGTTCTAGCGGAGTAGCGGTACGACCTCAAACTGCCCAAAGTCCTAAAAAACAATCTTCTCTTTGGGTTGTTGCTCTTTGTCGATTGGGATAAGGGGGCTCTTCTTAGTATGCCAAAAATCTGATAGCGATTCTAAGCTCTGGAAACCGCAGAATGACGCACATTAAGCATTCGAGCTACATGACGCGACGCCTGCAATATCCTGCTTTGATCAATGTCATCACTCTAACAACTTGAAATTTGTTGGAGGTACGTCCTACGTACTCTTCTTCTACCCAACACAACAACGTTAATTACTTAAATTTTAAAATTTAATACCCATCACGAATTAAACCAAAGTAGGGCTTATTGATAAATTTATCATATCAATGATTTTTATTTTTATATTGCTAGAAATAAAAAAAAACATTACGCTAACCAAAACAAACAAAATAAGGATTAGTATACGGTGTATACCAGAAGATTATGCACCTTATTATTTTTTACTATGAAAATATAACCATTTATAATAGTGTGTTTTTTTTCATTTGGAGTAGTTTATTACGTATCTCTCTTCGTTACATAGAAATTCTATCCCTAGATTAACTTTAGCCAATCCGTGTTCATTTTTTTTTAATTAACCCCGTGCAAAACAAATTTAATTTTTTTATTAAGATATTTTTTTAAGCAGTTACAGTTAATTTTCATTCAAGCTCAATAAAGTGGAAGCAAATTGGTAAAATCTACTTGAATTTATATATATTTTTTAACCTCTAACTTGTTTTTGCAAGTATATTTAACAAAGCGAGCCCAGGAATATTCGTGGTAATAATGTACAATAAAGTTTTTTTCCAATTGTTAACAGGTTTTTTTTATCCTAAAAACAAATTAAATTCATGTTGTTATATTTTTAAAACAATGGTATTTTAACTTAAGCTATTTTTAATTGTTCAGATCCTTTCCTTGAACTCACAATAAGACAGACGACTGCTAATAGACAAATTTAGTTTTGTAGAGAAATCCCAAACTAGTCAGCGCCAATCAGATTTTCCAAATACGTCTGGTGACCAGTTGACAACCGGTCACCTGACTAAATAATAATACTCGATTGGCTGATTAGTTTAAAGTCATGCTCAAATATTTATAAATCCAAAGTAAAAAACTATTTGTACAACATCTTATATTTACATGCACTAAAAAAAGTAGCAAAGAAAGTCCGCCATCTTAAGGTGTTGGGGGTTCCGCAATGATGGATTTAAAATTATGTTACCTTATTGTTTGAGTTACTCTTTGCAAGCCCTTTCATTTGATACCCATTTTGTGAAAGTACAATAAAAATAACTAGTCCGCCATCTTGAGGGTTCCGCCATGTTGTATTTTGGAATGACGTCATACATGCATTGTCATCCAAACTAAATGTGTATACTAAATTTCAGCTCAATCGTTTAAAGATAAATGCTTCAAAATTGAGTTGCAAGATTCCACTCGTACAATACCTACATACATACATTACATTATTACATTACAAGTTAATTTAAAGCTTTTAATAAAGAATATTTTTTTACAACCTAAAAATAATAAAGTTTTATTTTTGTTGCACACCTAATGGACCACACTGTATAGGCGTAAAATATATTTTTATAAAGATAAAAGTGTAACTTTCTAAATAAATCAAAGATTAGTTCAAAGTTACCAGCTTAAAGTGAAATAAATCTTAAAAAATATGTCTGAAATCTATGAAAGTAAATCAATTTGGTGTATGACTGAAGTTATAGTTTGACTAAAAGCGGTAAAACTAAAAGTAAAGTGATAAATTCATTTTGAAAACCGGACGTCAGGTTTAATTGAAATATCTACAAAGTTATTGTTATGTTTTGAGTTATAACTTTAAAGCTATTAATTTTAATTTTAAATTGGCCTGTGAGACTGGCAAAGTTAAAACAATGTATCTTAATTTGTAATCTCTCTAAGGAGCAAACATCGTGATTAAAAACAGATACGTAATACTTTTAAGCTTTTATGAAGAATTTTGCATTGGATGATAAGTAGCCATCTAATATAACATTTTTGTGTGGTATACAGGGTGTTACAAATTCGAAAGGCACCATTGGAATCTCAGGAACGGTAAAAAGATACAGGATTGAATAAATTGGGACAAAGTTGCGCAGTTCTATGTTTAACAATATTCTTTTTAAAAAATTAAAATATTTCCCGACGTTTCGAAACTGTCCGGAAAAAGCCTAAATTTTGCAAAACAATTGTTATTTTTTTAGCTTCTTAAAAAATATATTTTAAAACAAATGACATTATCATTGCCACTTTTTCTGCTCTTTAAGAAAATGTCAATAAATTTAGGGCCCGACGTTTCGTCTTTGAGCCAACATAATTAACTTTGTTATTAGGTTTTAATATTAATTAACTGGTATTGTAATTTTAAACCCAACTACAAAGCACACTTTACATTTATGCGACAGTCAAACCATCATTTACCATTTTGCCAATAAAAATTAAGATTTTATTTCAGGCGATTGTGATAACTTTCATTTGAAGGTAAGCATGCATTTTTTTTATTACTACTTATAATTATTCTTTTTATTTATTTATTCATATTTTAACTAAAAAGCTACAAAAATTGGTGGAATTTATATAGATTTACTTATAGGTACGTATAAAAATACAGTATTTAATTTATTGTCTCTATTTACTTTATTATAGCCTGTCATAAAAAATGGATGCATAGTTGCTTGTGAACGTAAATTTTTCTAAACTTTTGGGACAAAATTGTTATTTATAATGGCAGAATGGTGAATAATGATTTTTCCGTTTGAAACGTCGCATAAATGTAAAGTATGATATGTCGTTGGTTTTAAACTTAAAATGCGAGACTATTAAGTTAAAAAACAAATATTACGCCTCTGTAAAGAACAAAGTTGATGATGGTTGCTCAAAGACGAAACTTAGGATCTAAAATTTAATGGCATTTAATACAGACAGATGATTAGGTGTAATTTGTTTTAAAATATATCTTTTAATAAACTAACATAAAAAAAACTGTTTTACAAAATTTCGGGTTTTTCCGGATCATTCCGAAACAGCTGCAATTTTTTTTATTTATAATATTGTTAGGCATACAGATGCGCAACTTTGCCCCCATTAAACAAACCAATTTATCTCTTACCGTTTTCGAGATTCACCACATTTACAACTTTTTTACATCTCACACTCAAATTTATTTCTAATTTTCAATATATAGTGCTATAAATGCAATAAAACGACAAATGGTGTCAGTAGTAGTCACTAAAAGAGTGGATGTGACAATTTTTTGTGTTTTATAGCCACTACAGAGTCGCTTAAAGTTTTCAAAATTGTATTTATGATCCTAAGTTAGTCTTTTCAAATAAATCAAGGGCTGCTCACTATAATAAGAGTTTTTCACCGACAATTTAATACAACACAATTAATATTTTAGTTAAAACTATATCAGAGAAATTCTTATTGTGGCACCATATTCAAAATTTACAATAAGTCTCCTTCGTCATTAGAAAGAAATTTAATTTTAAAGGTTCTCGCGAGAACCTTATAACCCTAGAATATAAAGTCAATACCTTTACCTTATACAAAATGGACCCTGTATTTTATATTACCATTAAAAAGCTCTTTAAAAAAGCTTTAAGAACATACAACATTAAGTACATCTAACTTTATTAGTTTTGGAGATATGGTCATTCAAATCAGGTATTTAGATAATTTTTAAAGTGCTGCCATTTTGTATTGGGTAAAGGTATTTACTCTATATTTTTAAACACAGTATTTATGTATTGATTTCATATCTCTAGTTTCTATTTTAAAAATTGATCCGTTCAAAAAATAAAAGAAGGGAGGGCATTAAGGAAATGCACTGTATAATCCGATACTATCCGAACGATTTCCACAAGACAAAATAATACCAGTATTTTTTCGACATATTTAAAAAGCATTTATTTTTTAAATTTTAAATAATTTTATATCAATCTAATTGGAGATTTTGTGGTATTTTTATGGATAATAAGGTATGATTTTTCTAAAATTTAAGGGTAGCATTTGATTTTACCCCAACATTTTTTCATAAACTCTCCAGAGAGGTGCCATACAAGCGGTGTTGCCAATCAAGATTTTTAAGTGACTGGGGGTGCAGCTTAAGGGGTTGATAGAAGTGTTTCGAAAAATACGTCATATATGTATATTCCCCCTAGGTTTTATAGAAACAATCTTTTTTTATTTTCTAATATTTGCCTTGGTTTAGAAAATATAGCTATTGTAAGTTTTTAAAAACTTACCCTGTATTGATAATATCAAATTCTACAGTATAAAATTAACTTGTTATTTATTCTTTAATTACATAGGGATTTGACCACGCAAAGAAATGCTATTTATTTACGCAAAAACCGTACATCAAACAAAAAAACGTCATAATATTAAATTTGTTCTAAACTACACGGAGACTTGTTTTTTTTTTGGAAAAATCCAGTGGCGCACCATTTTTTTCTTAAAAATTATTTAACCTAAACCCCTATGGATGATACTGTTAAAAATATATTTTTTACTTTTATGTCAAAAAATGTCTTCTGATGTATACAAGACGTTTTTTAAATTTTTTATTATACCTAAATCGATATAAAAGTTATTGTAAAAACGACATCTTTTTTAATTTTTAACAGCCCGTAGTTTAAAAACTAAGACGTTAAGGACATATGTTCTTGGAAAGTTTTTTTCTTATTTTTATTAAAGAATCACCTCCTAAAGTTTTTCGGTTGAGTTACTAATGTATAATTCGTATTTTATAAGGGCAAAGTAAAATCTTTGTTAAAACGTACTTTTGAAAATGGTTTTAAAATTCTAATTTTAAAAAACCATAAATTAAAGTTACTCGGTACAAAAAGCTATTACAGATTTATAACAGTATACTACTTGTTTCAGGTTCCTTGACAAAAATGCCTTCATTTGCGGTATGGTAATACCGAGTTGTGTAATGGCCTGCATTATATTTTATTATCTCTTCCGATCAGCGATATTGTCAAGATACATCGTTAGTATGCAACCCGATAAGCGTATTCGTGACAAAATGCGACGCAAGAGAACTTTGCAAATCATTCTTTTTCGAAGGTAAGTTATATCATATTAAAGTTTTCCTATCAGCTAAGGGCTGGCGCGCACCAGCAATTTTTTTCAGCAACTGAAAAATTGTAGAAATAAAAAGTATTTGTTTTTATATCATACCGCGCATTAGCAACTTTTAATCACGGCAACTAAAAATTTCATCTTGATCCATTTTAAGCGTAGATTCAAGATCTGAAAATGTATAAAAAAGTGCTTTGAAATTTGAAAAGACAATTAAATGACCCTTTAAACAAAATATTACTTAATCCCTATTTTATTTAAGATTTTAGGGGTAGTTGCTACCACGCATAAAAAGATTTGTTTAAGAAAAGTCCAAAAACTGTTTACGTGTATGTGCATATTTTTAGATTTAGGGTAGAAGCTGACATGGGTGGTGTACCGGATTAAATTGATACACCGTATAAAAATTACTAATAAATAGATACCTCTTCACTAGCTGAGGTATCGTCTTGGTAATGGTTCTAAGACAGGACAAGACACAGTTAAGAGTCGAATAATTTTTTCTATGACTGTTTAAAAATGAATAAAATGTATACATTATTAATGAAACAGGTAATATAACTAATTACCCACGCACATTATCCACGCTTATTACCCACAATAATTACCCACGGCTATAATAAGGTGCTTTAAATGTGCATAAATGTGATCATTTGTTTATGTTTTTGACAACCTCGTTTTCTAAATATGTCTTCAGCCGAGGTCATTATTGTTAAGTCACATAAGTATAAAAGTTTTATTAAGTACGGAAAATAAACTAATAATAGTAGTAGTTTTCTTTTTAATTTTAAAGAAAATAGTTCAAAGATAAGGAAAAGTATATATTCTGACGATAACCACAAGCCAAAATGCTTTTTAAACTCTCCTAGGGCACTATGACATTTGTTTGTCATATTTGCTTAATGTTGTTGCCATTTTATTGGATAGATTTTCTTTATTATATATAGTTAGAAGAAATAAAAAACGCAACAACAAAATTATGAAATAAAATGCATCAAGTCAGCCGGTGAGACAAATAACCTTGGCAGCGGTATTAATAACCTATAAAATTATTTGTGTCACGTCATACGGTCGTCCACCAATGATACATTAAACACCCAACTTGCAATGTGCCACATAAGGTAAATACGGTACATTACATTTACCATATAAAACCCCCTTAAGACTACAGTAAAAAGCACAGAAACCTGAAATCTGATTTTTAAGGATCCAAAACGGTAATGAAAAACTGTTATATTTGGGGAGTCATGGTTGTCTCTGGTCAGTTATTTTTTTTTATTTCTAAATAAGGCGAATAAAAAAAAACATTTAACTAACCAGAACTAACCATGACCCCTCAATGTGATAGTTTTGCATGACCGTCTATAGCGCTTTAAACTAATTAAATTACACGTGCTTGTGCTTTTTACTGTAGTTCGTCTAAAACCCGTCGAATTCGACAGGGTTCAATTAGTTTAAGTTAAAAACAAAAAGGGTTTTTAATTTTGTTAAACATTTAAAAAGTAGTAATACGACGTCTTAGTAACCAGAGGATCATTAAAAAAAATACCATGTAAATTGGTACAGCAGAAGTCTCTATTGAAGTGTCTGAAAATTATGGCTTTGCGTTTTAAATATATAGATTATATTCAATAAAAAATCCACAGTAAGCTATTCCTAATGTCGCGTATGTTATGGATGACAAATATTCTGTCACGCATCGGGAACAATAAATTTAATATTTGAGTTTGTATAAATCCGCAGGAAAGCTATTTTCAAATGTTTTTCACTGATATGTCAACTGTCGTAGGAAAAGTATAGTATGCAACTTAAACAGAATACTTATTTTTCTCTCGTATGATTTACAAAACTCGCCTTCGGCTCGTGCTGCAAAAAGTTATACTCGTTTAAAATGAGTAACATTTCGTGCTCGTCCCATAATATATTATTATAAATCACATACTCTCAGCGTTCTTTTTTTCGTATAACTTTACCCGTTCTTAAACGCACAGAACATAAAGTGAAACGTATAATACAACGGAAATATCTTAAAAACTAAACAAAATAAGGAAAAACAACCCCAAAAATCCCAAAAATTTTAAATAAAAATATTAAATATAAAATATTTCATCCAGACTTGCCTTCCCTGTAATAGTCCCTAACACTGTAACCGCATTTTCTCGTTGTAGTGCGAGGCTAATATTTTAAATTTTAAAGCTTTTAGCATTTTCTAATTTAGTACAATTACAAATATTTGGAACTAGTTTTTTAGGCCTCATTACTCCAAGGACCACATGTTTTAACTGCGAAAGAAACAAAGACAAAACGGTCCATTAACTCTTCATATTTTTTGTTTTTCTTATTTTCAGCTAAACGTGCAGCAAAACCAATTTCTTTTCTTGATTCATTTATATATGAATCTGCAAGAGTATGACTGCACGTAGCATCTCACAATAATGCCTCTCCACTCTTCCAGGGAACTAAAGTCATCCCGTCAACGCGTTTGCCGTTATTTCGACAAATGCCGGGTGGCTCTAAAACTGCCGGGAAATTTACTGTTATTAGAGCCCGCCTAATAATATCATTACTCATCCTGTGCCTCGACATACTACCTGCACTTTTGATGCAGCTGAGCCCGTAAAGGCCATAAATGTCAACTATTTTGCCGCAAATGCAGGTATGCTGCTCACACACAGGCTGATCAATCCTCAGTGAAATAAAAACACGAAGCGTGGAATTATCCAAAAGATTCCATAGTTAAAAAACAAATAAAAAACTTTTAAAAGATCTTAGTAACTGGATGATTATTAAAAAAGAAGATCATCTAAATTGTGACAAAATAAATGTCGCGTGCTTGACTAAAAATTTAGCTCAGCGTTTTTATTATTATTTTGATTAATTTAGTATGTTAAACAAAAAAGCAACGGCACACGGTCTTACCAAGCGTCACCCATCTAATAACTACCTGCTCGATGTCGCTTAACTTTAATGATATAATCGAACGGGAACGGATATGTTAACGTGTATAGCCGATACTAAAGAAAAATTAATAAATAGTGTTGAGAGGTCTTGGTAACCAGACGAGAAATTTTAAAAAGTTATGTAATTTTGTGCATTGGAACTTTTATAAACTTGCAGAAAAATGTGACTTAGCGTTCTAATATATAATATAACAAATCTGGATATGAAGAGCATACCAAAGCCATCTACAGACCGACAAGACATTTTTTACCTGCTTTCTTTCTCCTTTAATACTGTCTTTCAGTTACTTTAAATTTTAAAGAGAAAAAAATTAATAAAAATAAAGGAAAACACCAACTTTAATCTTTCCTTATTTTAGTTTCTGTCTTATTAAAAAAAATATTCTTGCGTGCCAAAATGGCATCGTGTCGTGTGCCAACTTGGGCACGCGTGCCATTGGTTTGCCATCACTGCTATATACCATTTGACAAACCAAAAAGGGGAACCAAAGATGGCGTGACATCACTATTGTTATATGAAATTGGTTAGTAGGTATTTGTCCAACCAAAGTACGGTACCGAAGCGAAATCGCCTATAATCTAGCAACATGTGGTATAGATAATACATGTTGCGTATTGATGTATTTAGGTGGTCTTCCCGTCTTTACTAAGCCTATCATAAATTTTGTTTTATTTTCTAATAGGCCATAAAACTTTTAAAAATGTAGCGTTAAGACATCTCAGTAACCAGAGGATTCTTTTTGTTTGAAAATTATGGCTTCGCGCTTTAAATATACAGGGTGTCTCTAAAAGGTCTGTATAAAATACTACCATTTACCGATACGAAAAGTTGATCGTTTGCGAGATACAGGATGTCATAGTTTAAATTTTATTTTCGGTATTTTTAAATATTTTACTTATTCGAGGTTTTTGGGTTATGTTAGGGACAATTGTAGTTTCACTATAGACTCTCAGAACAATGCTAAATTTTTGGTCATCAGTTTGGACGCTGGCTTGGCTGAATTTATGAAGCGGCAAATTATACGTACTGTTTACGTGTGTACTCGATGGATACCCGCTTCATAAATTCCAGCAAATGAGAGCTTCCAAGCTGATGACCAAAAATTAAGCATTGTTCTGGGTGTCTATAGTGAAACTTTAATGGTTTTATCCAACACTTACATATAATATCTACATAATTGATCAGATTTTGAGGATATAAAGTGTACTATAAGAATTATAGTATTATTATAGTTACCAACAAAATGCATTACAACCAAACAAGCTTGCTTTCCAAAAAATACAAAATTTTGTTGCTGGTGTTGACAATGACAAGTAACCAATAATGGATGACGTTTTCAAATTATTTTCGATATTAAAAACGATTTATACGAAAGTGTTGGATAAAATTTTGTATTAGACACGTGAGTTATTACATATAAAACCTGGAAAAGTTAAACTTTTCTTGCGTGACTTATATGTAATATAACTCACTTATCTAATAAATAACTATTTTGCTTATGTGTATATTAGTGTGTGCTCGCAAAAATATTTTAAATAAAAATTAAGGGGATGAAGAAAATATTGTGGGGTACATACTTATTTTAATATGTAGTTAAATATTTTTTTTGCTGTTAAATGTATAGAAAGCCACCTGAAGTCCTTGGGATTTGTTCAAAGTGGCATTACTTTTTGCCTCAGTATATACACATTCTAGTAGATAATATTTATTTTCTTATATTTTTTTGCACAAAACCTAAAAAATATCGCTACGAGCAACTGATTCTAAGATATTTTAGATTAACCGTTTTATTTCACATAAAAAAATCCTTCGTATTCCTCCTCCACCAGGGATTCTCTAAAAGGTCTGTTCAAATAGTTATGGCAAAATACAACGATTTAGCCCAATTTGCTTTAATAAACAAGGGTGTTCAAGAAAAAATAATTGAAAAATTTAACACCCTGTATCTTTCAAAAAATAAAATAAAATTATAATATACCGAGGCAAAAAAAATTATGACACTTTGAACCTAAGCAAAGCAGTGCAGGGGGCTCCCTTTACATTTTACGACAAAAACATTAGCATATATGGATTTTTCACTCTGAAAAACCTTTTTTAGCAAATTATGTAAAAAAGTGTTTTATAATAATTACAATTTTTAAAAATACCTAAATAAAATAAAAACTTGGACACTCTGTATCCTGTCAAAGATCAACTTTATTACAGGTAAATTGCGTTTGATCGTTGCATTTTGGTCCAATAAATTTGTAGTAGTATTTTGTACAGACCTTTTAAAGACACACTGTAAAGATACCTTTTAACTCATGTTTTTACCTCTGATCGACTAACACATTGAAAACAAATTTCCGGAATGACGTATTCGAGGGATTCGTCTCTAGGTAATTGCGTATGCAGGAGAGCTTATACATCCATCACAATATTAATGTGTATTCGAAATGAAATTAAAGTGGGACAGGAAGCCAATCTGAATATAAAACAGGTAACTTTGTGGAATTAAAGGTTTAACGTAATTTTAATAAAAATAAACGTTTTTCCCTTTTAGGATATTTTTACCTTTTTGACGATTTGGTTTAAGAAAACCCCATTACCCTTAATGGTCAATTAAAAGTATTTGGTAACATCGTTTTTAAACTTTGAAACATAAGTAAGTTGTTACTATTGAATAGTTATTTATTATACACTTTTTTTGTGACGAGAAAACGACGACTTAGTGTTTAAAATAACGAATATTACAATGTATTTAAATATAACTGTAATAATCGATAATCATCTTATTTTACCAAAGCAGTCTGCAAAATACCTAGGAATGACCATCGACCATAAACTCAATTTCCATGAACACGTAAAAAGTTGTAAGAAAAAGATTATATCAAGATCAAAGCACTTTAAAAGCCTAACCTACAGAGGCCATGGAATAAATATAAACACAGCAACCATCATATATAAATCAATCTGTAGACCACTTTTGGAATATGGACACCCAGCTATGCTTGACTTACATAATTATGCCAGAAAATCTCTTGAAGTAGCAGAAACAACATCTCTAAAAGCAATTACAAGAATAAGACCTCCGAGAAATATATTACATAACCCACCAAATATACTTCTCTATGACATGACCAAAATACAGCCAATCTTGCAACGTTTAAGATATCTAACTACAAATTTTATATCAAAACAGTACAATCTAGATATAATTCAAGATTTTTGCCTTAAACGAACAGAAGAAGAAAAAAGACAACAAACGCATAAACATCCTTTACAAACAATATATGAAGAATTGGAACAATTAATTTGACACCAAACATCTAGCTATAAAAATGCATAATGGATTTTTTTTTTTTGATTATATAAATTGTTTAAATTTACTTTTATTTCCCGTACATATATACCTATATTAAACTGTTAATAATCTTAGGCTGAAGGACCTCGGTCAATGGCCATTTGATATAATGTAATTTTTTTGCTTATGTCAATAAAGAACATTTAAGTAAGTAAGTTAAATAAAAAAATTGGTTATGTAAAATGTGAAGTTTTAAAACTATACTTTAGGCATTGATAATGAATACCTAGTAAGTTACTCCGGTTACTGGCTTTTAAACCAATAAAATACAATTTATATTATGGTAACTAGGGATACTGACTTTTAAACCAACGAAATACATTTTTCTTGTTCAGGTGTTTTTCTTAATTAATTTTTTTAAAACAAAGTTTTTTTTTATCTTTGGACAATCCACGAGGCTGAAAGCCTAAATACTAACATACCGTGGGTGTCTTAAGCAGGGTAAGAGGAAGTTTGTTAACACGGGACTTAAAAACTTGAAGATTTGGGGGGGAAGGAAAGACCTCCGCTGGCAGCAGGTTCCACAGTCTAGAAACTCTAGGGATAAAAGAACGAACGAAATGGGAAGTTCGGGGCCTGTCCAATTGAACTGTATGGGGATGCATACACGCGGCACCACGAGTTTCTCTGTTGGGAACCGCAAGAGGAGGGACTATACTGGACAATTCGTCGGAGCAGAAGCCGTAAAAGTATCTATAGAAGAGCGATAGATCTCCCACAGCTCGACGATGGGCAAGAGAAGGAAGTTTTTGAGTAAGTAAAGGATCATTAATTAGACGAACAGCCCTTCTTTGAATGGCATCAAGAATGCTGAGGGTTGTAGGGGATGCCATTCCCCAGACATGAGAACAATATTCCAGAGAGGGTCGAATTAGGGACACATACAAAGTGTATAAATTGGAAGGAGAAAAATACTTTTTGGCTCGGAAAAAGAAATCCAAGCTTTTTGAAGCCGCGGCGGCTATAGATACAATATGTTTATTTCATTGTTTTTAATTTCCAAGAATATTTGCACTTTTCCTGTATAGATAAGGTCTCCATATAAACAGCATCCAGATCGGCCAGGTGTATTCCAAGGTTACCACGACAACTACCTTTGCCGCGACACCTTAGGGTAGTTGTCATGGTAACCTTGGAACACACCAGGCCGATCTAGGTGCTGTTTATATGGAGACCGTATCACTTTACACTAATAGTATAATATTAGAATAAGTCTGTTCAGTCGGTTAGTTAAAAATATCGCCACTAAACACTAATAATTTTCCTGCTTACTTAACTCTTGCATATAAATTAATAAAAATAGTTAATATGTTTAAAATATTGGAAACTGATCATGACAATTATTATTGACATTGACTGATTTCTTAAGTTTTTTTCTCAACTTACGTCGGTGACGTAATTTTTTGTCGTTTTCAGTTTAGAGGGTATGAAGAGAGAACAAGGTATGACGAAACAGTCTGGTGCAGGGTATATCGCGCTTTGTTAGGCAGTTATGGACCTTTAAAGAGAGAATTAAAAAAAAACCTAATTTAATTTTAACTACCTGTTACCACAATACCGATGATATTTGGACAACTAAATAACCTTATCGTTATACTTATTCCTGCTCTTTCCATAGGTAAAAGGCATTTCAAGAAGTCGGGATTATATAGGGTAGGACGATTTTTTTTCATTTTATGTATGTATTTTTGACACAGGTGACAAATTTAAAATTTTGCTTTAACCGTTTTACTCCTTCGTTTTTTTCTACAAGCGATATTTACTCTATTTAAATTAATATCTTTTACAATTTTTAGTAAAATGGCATTTTAAATACAGATATAATATAATTTTGTATGTTTTAAAAAGTATGTATTTTCTTTAAGAAAATAGGTTTAATATGGTAAAATTATTAAAAACAATTTATATCTATACAGGGTGTTTCATTAGTGCGTCGGGTTTTAATTGCGATTATGGCAATTAGATATTTTGTTCAAAGTGGTTAATGAACTATAGATAAAACTCCATTTTAAGAAAATATTTTGTTCATATATAAGATAAAAAAATTTGCCTTGCCAAAATTAAATAGTTTTTTTAATGGAACGCCCCGAATATTTTTGCATAAATGGGACTTTTTTATGTTTTTTATGCATCTCTATTAGGGTGTTCGTTTTTTCACAACTTTTTTTAGCAAACGCCCCCTGAAAATTTAGTTACCCAATGTAAAATGCTCTTAAATCCTAATTTAAACCGTGCCCCAATCATGTTGCTTTTCCCATTTAAATAACATGGGGTTTTTGGAATTTTTACTTTTTAATTTTTTATCTCAGACAAAAATAGATGAAAAGCTCTGCTCGTTGCGTATCCTGATGGGAAATTTAATGCTCTACAAAAAGTTTTAAACGAATTTTTGATTGACACACTAGAAGTTATTTGCCGTCAAACTTTGGGTTAAGATAGGGTTGTGGCTATCCTCGGGAGTAATGGTAAACCAGCATTTTTAAATAAAATACACTGTATATTACATTACCGTTAAATGGATATTTTAAAGAGCTTTCGAAAAATACCACATTTGATATGTTTATCCCTTATAGTTTTGGAAATATGGCCATCCAAATCCAAAAAATAGCAGATATGTTATAGTGTCTTTTTATCTCTGACACTAAACTTGCGCTCATAGCTTAGAGCTTAAAATATAATGGAAATTTAGCATTATTTTTAGATTTGAATGGCCTATAAACGATAATTTACCACATATTAAATGTGGTGTTTTCTTAAAAGCTTTTTAAAATATCTATTTAACGGTGATGTAATATACAGAGTGTTTTATTTAAAAATGCCCGTTCACTATTAAACTCGCGAGGATGGGCACAACCCAATCTTAACTCAACGTTTGACGGCAATAACTCTTAAAGAAGTGATTTAATCGAAAATTCGTAAAATACCTTTTTGTAGAGCGTTAAATTTCACATAAGAATATGCGATGAGTAGAGATTTTCATCTACTTTTGTCTGAAAAAAAGTAAAAACTCCAAAAACCCCATGTTATTTAAATGGGAAAAGCAACATGATTGGGACATGGTTTAAATTAGGAATTAAGAGTATTTTAACATTGGATATATTTTTTAGGCTATAAACTAAAAGTTCAGAAGGCGCTCGCTAAAAAGCGATTTGGGAAATAACGTTCACTCTAATGTGTATAATATTAAACCTATCAATTGATATGTATAATATTTGTTTTATTCTAATAGAGCTTTAGTAAATAAACAATTTTAATTATAGACTCAAAGTCTCTATCTGTCTTTATTTTTGACTTATTTTCACATATTTGAAAAATTTACTCTTTTTAAGTAAAAGGTGATCACAACTACGATTATTTAAAAATTATGGGAAATACTGCTACTTTAAGGTCTATACAGTATTTTGTCACTGTATTTTAAATGCTTTTCTTATAACAGGCCTATATTCGAAAAATCTTTGAGCGTCTATTAAAAAAATTTCTTCTTGTGTCAACAAATCATAACAAAAGTTTAATTTGTATATTTTTTTGGCAAACGTGCAGCATACGTCCACTATAATAGTATATTGTGTAACAAGTTTTGAAAAGGCTTTTTGCACACGGGTGTGATAGTTTATCGGCACGAGCCGCAGGCAGTGCCGTAAGTCACACGAGTGTGCAATAAGGCGATTTCAAACGTGTTGCACGCTATACTTTTTATTTGACTGCACATAAGAACTAAAACAAAATAAAAATTTGTTGATAATGTATTTAATTTTTTAACAATAATATTTAATTACAATAATAATTAAACAAGTTTATATAAATTAGTGAAAAAACAATAAAAGATTAATTGAAGTTATAAATAATTGTAATATTCGAACAGTTTTCCAAGTTCATTATTGGAAGGTCTTTTTTCTTCTCATGATTATTTTCAATAATGTTTAAAGAATATTCTGATGAATGTGAACTTTAACCTATGTTACTTCTTGGCAAAAAATGCAACACGGATTTCGAGGGAATGTTGCTATTGTGGCCAATAATCGCCGAAAGCAGTGACCAGTGTAGTTTTCTGGATTCGGCAGATTCAGGAATTCAGCTTTTTACTCGCCATACTTCCTATTTGGTTAATACCAACAACCTGTTTTGTGCATTTGCCGGTGCAATAATTAGGAAAAAACCTTTTTCTGTTATATTTTGAGGACAAAGGCTAAGATAGCTTCTACAGTTTTCATAAAAGTACCTGTAATAGTAAAAGATCTAGGTAATTTATTCTTTGTATGTTTTACATTTACTAGTAATGCTGAATCGATGTATCGGATATCCTTAATCGTTAATCTACAGAGCTTATCCCGCCTACCAGCTCCTGTTAATCCAATTGACACAACGGTCTAAAAAGTTAAAATATGCTATTCGCTCCTAATTTATTAAATTATTATTATCTAATATAAAATAACTTAACAAGCACATATTTTTCGTCTGGAGCAGTAGATAGGAACCCATGAAAATCCTTTTCTGTAACAATGTTTGACTTCTTTACAACATAATTTTCTGATTTTTTTTTTTTTTGAGGAAAGCAACCAGTTTCATATAACTACCCAAATCGACGATTTCTTTTAACTTCAGCGTACTTTTCAACATTGAGTATTCGGACCAGAAAGTGGTGTCTTAAATTTTTTGAAAGTTCTTCAAAATAGACTAACGCCGCATTTTTAAAGAAGAATTTAATATTTTTGAGCCATATACCTATTATAAGCAATTTCATACCTTTCTCGCGATTTTTCAAAAAATAAGCTCAATGTTGTAGTTGCAGCTTAATTCGCTATTTCCAAAGGGTCGTTAGATTCACTGGTTTGCTTCATATTACGTGAAAAAAAACACTAAATTAGGAAAAATCTGATTTTTAGGTAAAATTATTTTTCAAATAATATGACAGTAACAAATATGTTACACGGTAACAAGGAAAATAAGACAACCTTGACAATAATATTAACAGGTGTCCTACTACCTTACCAGTCGTAAGGTAAATTTAAACGTTTTATCTTTCAGGTAATCGTGAGCAAAGGTTCCACACGGCATGTACAAAACATCACTTTCAAAATGACTGTCGTGCGTTTTTAAGCGTTTTACATAGCAGTCGTAAAAAAATAATTTTTCTCACTTTTTATAAACATCTGTTCGTAGAGAAATTACACTAGTCAGGCGCCAATGGGGTATTATTAGGTTTGTTCGTAGAGCAGTCAGAAACTATCAGAAACCGTCAGACGCAAGCGCATTTCGTTAAAAGCGTTCGTAAAGAAGAAATCCCAAACTGCTGATTAAAAATATTTTGATCGCAGACGTCAAATTTTTTGTTGTGAACCGTTAGAATAATCCGCTGATTTTAAATAAATTTTTGGTTGGAGACATGCGCATTGACCATTACTGTGATTTCATTTGATTTTACATGTTTTTTACATTTTAGCCAGATTAAGTGTGTTTTCAGTCTTTGGTTTTAAAAATTATTTTAACTATTTATTTGGGTATTGCCCTACATATTTAAAAAATTTGGCTAGGTGGCTTTGGTCCAGTTGGCATTTTACGTGTTACCGTTCGCAGAGTTAAAAATTCCCAACTAATCAGAAAATTATTTTCAACCAAGCATGCGCATTAAAAAATTGGAAATTGGTTGGCAATTTTGCTCTACGAACAAAGCTATTATTTAGTTAGGTGACCGAATGCCAACTGGTCACCAGACGTATTTGTAAAATCTGATTGGCACTGACTAGTTTGTGATTTCTCTACGAACAAGCCCATTGACTAACTTATATTTGCTAAAATTAATTATAGTAATTGTCGAATAAAAAAAAAAGAAAGTAAGTATAACAGCCCGCAGATAAAGAATACTTAAAAATATAAAAATGTATTTAAACAAAATATCTGTTTAAGCCTACTATAAATTTTTGAACAGACGCCTATGAACATATTTAGAAAATAAGTGTGTTATAAGAAAAGCATTTGAAATACAGTGACGAAAGATGACATATGCACTTATAAAATGTAAAATTTGCGGCCTAAAAACCTTAGAAAAATATTAAATAACTTTTTTATCGGCTTGGAGATTTTTTATTGATGATTTTTAGGAAAATTTAATAAGTTTAATATTGCACACATATATAGAGAAACAAAAGAATCCCTAATATGCAAAAGTATTCGGGATATTTCATTTAAAAAAAATGCTTAAATTTTGGTAGGGTAAATAAGTACCCTGTATATATAACAAAAGTATTTTTTAAAATAAAGTTTTACCTCTAGTTCATATAGGGTAGACTGAGTACGATTGTGACAGGGTACGGTTGTGACAATAGCAATATTAACGAAACTATAAGGAATACGGTGGAGGCATAAAGGGGATAGGGGAGTGTCATGGGGGTTTAAACGTGTTTCACAGTATTGCATTTAAAAACGCGCGACTTTGCCATTAGCAAATTACTTTTTAATGGTTAGAAGTAAGTATTTTTATTCAAAGTCTTTTAGTGATTGTTGGATTATGTGTACAGATACAATCATGAATATATATATATATATATATATATATATATATATATATATTTTTAAATATTAGTTAAACATTAGTGATAACATAACAGTGCTTACTTTGTACGTACGTTATAATATATTGTCATAATTTTTTGTTTGCAAAAAGTGCATTGGGTACGGTTGTTACACTTATTAAAACATTTTTTTGCTCTAAGATGCCAGAACAACGCGTAGGAAAGCAAAAAAGTCAATGTTAAATAGAAAAATCTGAAGAAGCCTATACAGTAGTAAAACGAAGAACATCATTACGAAAAGTTGCAGAAATTCAAGAAGTTGATCGTATATCTTTGTTGGGGTATATTTGAAAACGAGATAGACAAATTTTCCTTCTAATTTTTACACTTTGTATGTGTCCCAAATCCGATCCCCTTTAAAATATTGTTCTGGCGTCCCCCTCAACCCTCAACATTCTTGATTTAATTCAAAAAACAGACGTTTTCTTTATTAATGACTCTCGACTTTCAGAAAGAATTCCTTCTCTTGCCCCATTGTGGGGCTGTGGGGAATTTATCGCTTTTTATAGGTACTTTCATGACTTCTGCTCTGATTAATTGTTCAGTATAGGTAATTTCTCAACTTGCGGTGTGGTCCCCAACAGAAAAACTCGTGTTAGTATTTAGGCCTTTAGCATTTGTGGATTGTCCAAAAACAAAAAAGACTTTAAAAAAAAAAAAAGAGAAAAACGAAAGACATTACTACCGTCATTAGATGAAGAAAAGTATTTTTTCTGGGGTGAATTACATATTCTGATAACAGAGCCTGTAATGCACCAACAAATGGAAAGTTCCAACGAAAATAATCTTTTGTGCAATAAAAGTGATCGATGACCATTCAGTGTGTATTTTTGAATCTGTCACTACCGATTCCAAGTACTGTCACAACCGCCCCTGGGGTGTGGTCGGTTGTGACACTTTTTTCTTTCTTTCTTTAACTTGCCCCTGTAAAAGTGACCCATAGTACTTGGAAATTTATTTTTTGTATTTATAGGTAGGCAAATGTACTCTTCTTAAAATAAAACTTATTTTGTACAGGTAACTGCCACACTAACGAAATTATTGGTCGTCAAATGAAAATTGAACTCTCTAACTACTATACTTTAGGCGCTATAGAAGCCCGGTGCACTAATGAAGCACCCTGTAAAAGTGTCTTACAAGAAAATGGGCTTTGGGAAATTTTGAAAATTTGATACCATTATAAAATCAGTGGGTGACATACGACTAAAATATTTGACAGTTCTATTCGGTTATACCGTTAATGTACCGTGAATGTCAACTTCCTTATTTTAAATTAAACACTCTATATAATATAATTGTTTATAACTTTTTGTAACACTTTAAACATATTTTATGCATAATGTCCCATGCCTAGGTTTCACCTTTTTTGACCTATTTTAAATTTTATCAGTCAAAAATGACGTTTACAAGTCATTACATCAACAATCAATTTTATTTAAACAAAAGCTTTTAGTAATAGTTAAGGTTGAATTCCTTGTGGAAAAGACCTTCTTTAGTAGACTATATTGATAATTTTACATTTAATAAATACAGGTTGGTCAAAAACACCTTGAAAGCCAATTTTTTCAAACGGATCCCCTAAATTTTATTTCCTTACCCTATTAAGCATTAAAAATAAGAGTAAGTTTGTACAAAACTGTCTATCTGTATCTGTATATTTTTTGAAATATAAACTATTTCATTATTTGTTTATCCATTCTAACAACGCTGTTAAGTACGGCTTTATTTTGGCTTCCAGTTGGCCCTGACGACGAGATGCAGTGTCATGGCCTACTACACAATTCTTATGTTGTATTGTATTGGAAAAATTGATCGTTATGTAATGGCTTGCAAACAACATTACTGACAGAAAAATTAAAATAAGTTAAAAACGGTGAGTCTTTAGGACATAATAGTACATAAATTAGGTTTAAAATTTTACGCAGAATCTAAAAATAAATAATATACAGGGTGAACCAGGTTTTTCTTAATAAATTGACAGTCGATAGGTTTTTTATGAAAATAAATATTAATAAACATATTTTCTAAATTGCTTTGTGGTTAAGATATGACATGTTAAGGTTTAGTTTATTTTCAGCATCTCTTTTATTCCCTGAGTTACTTTTTTTACCTTTACCTTTTCTTAACGATTAAAAATTACATTATCAAGTAGTGTGTCAAATAGTGTCAAAATGTCGCCTTGAGGTTTTTGTTTGCAAATCCATTTACAAAATGGGTGCATTTAGGAGTACTTAGTCGCTTAACCACTGGATAGGCGGAGTGTCACAATTGTTAAATTAAATCAATAGGATGGCTTTATTTTGACAGTTTTGACACTCCGCTTACCCAGCGGCTAAGCGGCTGAGTACTCCTGAATGCACCCAATGTATATTCGCTATTTCTCGATTTGAAAATTTAAACGGCATTTTTACACTACTTGACACACAATTTACCAACGTAATTTTTAAACGTTAAGGAGGGGTAAAGGTACGGGTAAAAAAAAGTAACCGTGAAAAAAGAAACTTAAAATAAATTAAACTTTAACACCCCGTATCTTGAAAATAAGGTAATTTAGGAAATATGTTTTTTAAGATTTTTTATTAAAATAAACATTTCCTATTGACTGTCTAAGTTTGTCACGAAAAACCTGGTCCACTCTGTATGGGGTGTTCTGGTTAGGAAGTTGACATTAACTTCCGGTATAACCGAAAGGGGTTTAACTGTCAAAATATTTAGTTGTATGTCCTCTATTGAATTTATAATGTTAGCAATTTTTTAAAATTCTCCGATAAAAAAACGGTCCAAGACATGGATTTAAATAAGGTATAACCTTTTTGTGGAAAAAAGACACCCAGGCAACTTCCGTAAAATTTATTATTGGGGTAATGATCGCCTTATGAAAAATGTCCTAAATTTTCTATTGTAATGGCTTGCAAACGTCATTTTGGACATAAACTTTAAAATAAATCAAAAACGGTTAAACTTGGGTAGAGAACACTATTCAT